>DWNA01000797.1:0-18866 GCA_018249835.1 Heliconius besckei | reverse complement strand
GCTGCTGGGCATCCGTAGCGCCTGGAAGGATGACATTCAGGCTTCAGCGGCTGAGCTGGTCTACGGGGAGCCCCTTCGACTTCCAGGGCAATTCCTTGCACCCTCAGAAGATTACAAGACTGCAGATATCACAAATCTGGTCACTCGTCTTCGTGCTGGTATGGCACGACTCTCACCGAAGCCCACGTCATGGCATAGGACAGGTCCTTTATATATGCCAGCTGACCTTGCAGGGTCAACACATGTTTTTTTACGGCAGGACCACGTCCGCAAACCACTCCAACCACCTTATGCAGGCCCATACAAGGTTCTCAAGAGGACTCCTAAATATTTTAAAATAGATATATGTGGTAAGCCTAATAATGTTAGTATGGACAGGATCAAACCCGCATATGTTACGCGAGAGGTCGTTCCTGTATCAAAGAGGATAGTAACAGCACCAAAAGCTATCTCTCAATCTGACGTAGAGCAGACACTTGAGAAGCGGACAAGAAGCGGAAGAAGAGTTAGGTTTCCAGACTACTATCGCCCTTAACCAGGTCTCTGGGGGGGAGTACTGTAGGGAACATTTGTTATTCAAAATTAATATTACAATTTATAATTAATGTATTTACTAGAATCACCCGCACGCAGCGCATTAGAACAATTCAAACCTGTTCCGAGTTTTTTTGCTATGCGTGTTGTAGGCTGCTAGCCAAGAGCGCCACGTTTAAAGAGTCGGCTAGAATCGCTTGCGACGTTCACTTGTGTATCCATTGCTCTCTTAGCTTGCATTCAATTTTCAACCTTAACTTTTTGCTTTTACGTGCTAGTTTAGCTTGTATTTTTTTCTGGTATTTATTTAAATCTCTTTATTTCCTTCTGTGATTATTTTCTCTTCACGTATCTGTGCGTTAAATAAGTTTGGACAATTTCTCCACTAAATTTGGATCTAACTTTACTCATCTAGTGTAAAATAAATATTAGATAATAACAAATAGCGGTATCACTTATCAACCCCTATATTGGTGACACTGCTATAAAAAATTTATTTTATTATGTAAATATATAAGTTTATTATATTTTTATTTTGAACATGATAATAATTTCATATATGATATAAGACAAGTGTTTCATTCAAACACTTCAATTCATTCAAATTTCACTTCACTTCAATTCAATTCATTGAGTAAATGTGTTCTGTGGTTTCATTTGAGAAACGTCAATGTCAATTGTCAATGTTTAATTTGTAAACATAACCTAAAAATGTTATATCGAGAAATATCTTGTAAATATTCGCCATGAAAATAGCAATTAAAATAAAAAGATAGGATGTCACCTATCCATTTTTTTCAGTTCCTTATTTTTAGTGTAGGTATTTATTCGTTTTCAATATTTACGTATTTAATATATTTTAATGATTTTTTATCTTCAAAAGTGTTTAATGAAGCACAAACACATTATGACTTTATCATAGGTGAGTATATTTTTAAATTCTTAATTGTTTTTAGAATATAAAACCTCTAGTTATTTTTAACATTTAATGTTTTAGGAAAGAGTCGCTTAAGTTTATTCTAAAGAACTAATCAGATTTTATAAATTTTCAGTTGGCTCTGGAACTGCAGGGTCCCTTATAGCTCAAAGAATAGCAAAAGAAACAAATTATACATTTGTTGTTATAGAAGCTGGAGCTAAAAGTCATTTTTTTCATGACATTCCAGTTTTTGGTCCATTATTGCATAATTCAATATATGATTGGCAATATGAAACTGTATCTCAGAAAGGTGCATGCCTTGCTATGGAAGGTTCAGTAAGTATTGATGACAAAAAAATATTTTCACCTTTACACCTGATTTCGCTATAACCTACAGTTATGACACTATACCCCATTCAATTCAACACATTATGAGTTCCAGAGGTTGAGTGAGATTCTTTCTAGTGAAGATCATACCCACAACCAATATGTCTACACTCAGGCACTATTTTCAGTGTTATCTTCATGATGAAATAATAAGTTTTTGTTTTATTAAAATTAAAAACAAATCAAGACACAGTTGTATAATATCTCTTTGTAAACAGTGTGTGTGTGCATGAGTTTGATTCCTTCTAAGGAAAATAAATTAATTCAATTTCCCTTGCCCTTGGCAAGACTGTGCGGCTGCTATGTTAAGTTCTACCACTCAACATGTAATTCTCATTAAAGTCTCAAATTCATGCTGAATATAAAGAATGAAACAAAATATTAAAATATGTATATAATAGAATATGAAAATATGCAAAATTTATTACATAATTCAAATGTCTAATATTTATTATTTATGTTGTTTCAGAAATGTAAACAAACTCAGGGAAAAATATTGGGTGGTTCATCAAAATTAAATAACATGATACATGTCAGAGGAAACCTATCACATTATGTTAAATGGTTTCATGGTCTGTACACTAAAGAGTATATACAAAATCAATTCCAATATATAGAAAAAAATATTTTCCATTTAAACAATATTCAATATCAAAGTAGATTAAGTGAAGCTGTTTTAGAAGCTACTAAAGAATTACATTTTAATACATTAGAAAATGATTATGGTATAGGCTTTAAACAGTCAATATTAACTCAAAATAATGGGAAAAGGTGGACTACATCAGATAATATAGATGCAAGACATATTTTAACTAATACATTAGTTGAAAAATTGTTAATAAAAAATAATGAATGCATAGGGGTCCAAATAAGTTCATCAAAAAATATAATTTATGCCAAAAAGGGTGTGATTGTTAGCGCAGGAGCATTTAATTCACCAAAACTTCTACAATTATCTGGTATTGGACCAGCAGAAGTATTAAAGCCTTTAAATATTACTATAATAAAAGAGTTGCCAGTTGGTAAAAATTTACAAGATCATGTAGGTACTGGTTTAGATTTGGTACTTTTTGATGAAACCCAATCTGTTACAATGCTTGATATTATGAATTTTTGGAATGTTTTTCAATATTTTTATTACGGAAAAGGTCCTTTAACAACTCCAGGATGCGAGGCTATAGGCTTTATTTCAACTAAAAATCTGACGACACCAAATTTGCAATACATGGTGTTGTCAGTCGGTATATCTGCTGATAGGGGTAGTTATTTAAGGAAAAATTTAGGCATAACTGATAAAACGTGGTCTAATTACTTTGCTAAACTTTTTGATAAATATTCTACTACTTTTATGACGTTGCTTCTCCATCCTAACAGCAGGGGGGAAGTCCGTGTACAGAGTAGAAATTCAAATATACCACCTATCATAAATCCAAATTATTTACACCATAAAGATGATATAAAAAACATAATTGAAGGTTTAAAAATATTAAAGAAAATTCTAGAAACAAAAACAATGAAATCTATGTCAGCTCAATTAAATAATTTATTTTTTCCGGGTTGTGAGGGCTATATTTTTTTTTCAGACGAGTATTTAGAATGTTATGTAAGACATCTTACTTTAACGAGCTTCCATCCAGTGGGTACTTGTGCAATGGGGTTGCCAGATTCTAAAAAATCAGTAGTCGATACGTCTTTTAAAGTTATAGGTATAGATAATTTATATGTAGTTGACAGTTCTGTGTTACCAACTTTACCAAGCGGTAATATTAATGCGGCCATAGCAATGATTGCTAATATATTTTTTGAAGAGATAATATTAGTTAAAAGTACGAATAAAAATAATGTTTGTGATAGTATAACGTTAAAAGAAGCCATATTTAGAATATGTGTTTAGGAATAAACTTGTAAAATATAGATGAGCTGTGGTACTATTATTAAGCGTAACGAATTCTTGTCATTAGCCATGTTAAATATAATAAAATATTATGTATTTAAATCTATTAAAAGAAACCTATTATTTATTAAGTAAAAAATATATGTAGTTATGCTCAATATATTTTTCTCTTTGACCCATACGATGTAAAACGTAGCTACACCGTGCATCGCGCATAGCAGGGTAGGCAGAAGTAGCCTGGGAATTTAATATTCAGACGTTGGATCCATGCGCGTAAGAGGAGGCCGGGTGATCCGTGTCTATTCCAGAATAGTCTGGTGCCCACCCCAGAAATCTTACTAGCAAAAACTGAATTCTGGAAGCATTGCGTGTTGAGTCACGGCGTTGATTTGCTACTTCTAAGACTTAACTAAATTTTAGGTTCTAAATACTATCTAACATCGTCGATTCTTTCTCCCACTTCATATGATACCAGGTGCATTAAAATATTATTAAAATAAGATAAATAACCAAGAAATACATGTTATTATTTACATCACATACAGATATCTGAACCGATGTGTGAAGTCTTAATACTTAAGTATATGTTTTGAAATTGCTGTTCATAAATTATGACAAATACATATTGAATGTGAAACCCAATAATAATGCCTCCTAATTTATTAATAATGACTTTTAGAGATATATTAATTTTCTAAAAGGTTGTGAAATAAAACTCAATTGAACTTTTATTATCAATATATTTAAGGTCACTTCTACAGACAAATGATCCGTACATAGTTTGAGCCACGTTTCTAAAACAACCATGTAATACTTACTATTTATTGTTATTTGCTTTGAATAACATTTTCAAAATTAATAACAAATATAGTTCATAGTTATCCATACAAAAAAATATTAATAAGTCTTCTCACAAATGAAAGACAGTAAAATAATTATGTACCTAAGTAATTGTCAATATCAACATTACCCACAAAGTCAATTTTTTTAATCTATAATGTACATAAGTATATCATGATTATATTATGTTTAGATTTTTAGTGATTTAATTTTACATGAAATAAAAAAAAATGTGTACATAAAAGATTAACTTTTAATAAAGTCGAAAGAAGTCAATTTTTCCAACATTTTGTATTTATTTGTCTTCCATTTGTATATTATATAATAGGTAGATATAATTAACAAAAATATTACAGGTTTTTAACATGTATATAATTACTTTATCAAGTAATTTTGCGGCAATACATAAATTAGTAAGATATATGTAAATTTAGTAAGAATTTTTTTCACACAATTGGTGAATTATCAAACAAATATCTTATTTATCTATGACTTTATAAAATGACTAGATTATGCAGATTCCCCATCGTATGACATGCCAAATGACGTATGAAAAGACAATTCCTCATATTAACGCACGTTTAAATCTCGTATAACAAACAAGACAAGAGATTAGGAAACTATTATTTGCAGTTTTCGTAGGTAGATTCGAGAAGATTTTATATTGAATCCATATGATAATATGGCTGAAACCTACAATTCCAAATATAATAAATATTTTAAAATCCCATTTTGTATGAAAAATTGTATAGTTTTAGATATCGTCAATATAGTTTTAATAGACGTAACACTAAGTTAGGACTTTAGAATACCAACTACTAACGATTAATTTTATGATCACGAAATTTAAAAATACTAAACACGACGCTAATTTGAGAGATACATATTTTGTTAATCGGTTCTGTAAGATTTATCTAAATGGACTTTGAGAACTTCACTTAGGCCCGCGATTTGCGTTGTTAGGTATATTTAATTAATTATTATTTTCTAATTTCTAACATATAAGGACACCGACGGACGGAAGATACACCAACCACTACTTCAAATATTCTATTCACATTTTAAATGCCACGTAGGTACCTATCTACTTTGTGCAATATCCACGAACTAGTAGAAAAAGTTTTTACCTATATACAAAAAGACATTTTCATTTAAAATTATAGGCAATATTATCTACATACATTTTAATAAATATATAAATACAATTTCACTTTGTGCTGAGCAAAACGTACACAATGCAGTAACTGCATACAATAATACTGGACGGAATGCCTGATTTAGGTTTCTTCCTATATAATACTAAATTTATATTATATATTTTTAAATACTAATGACTAATTAAGCAAGATTCTATTGCATAATATTTTCTCTACGTTTCGTTGAATTTTTATTATTAAAAAAATCGATATATTAATTATTTATCTACATTTTTTTATATATCAACTGTTGTAACGTTATTAATTTTCCCGCCTATTTATATCGTTTCCATTGTAACATTTTACCACAGTTTTATATCAATGCAAAGAATTTTAGCAAAATATCTAAATATATTCATTCAAATAACCTTAAGTTTTAATAAATAGTTAACTTTACGTTACACAGAGCGATGGAATTAAATGATAAGAAGGTTTGATTTCTATTCCTCGTAGGCTGCTATTAAATGATTCGTGAAAAACTGAATGTCATTCCTATACTTGTAGTGAGTCATGCACGCGTAATCGTTTTCATTTTATATATATAGGGTTATGACAATGAGTAAAAAATATCGATTTCTTTATAAATATAAGTAGCGTAGACGTAGACCTTTGTAGTTTAGTGGTTTGAGTAAAATTCTATTGTGCGTAATATACCTTAACCATTATATACCTATAGCTAGGTACATGCTGTAAAGTAATGTAAACATGTTAAGTTCTCCATTATTTATGTAAGAAAAACTCCTGTCAATCTAATTAAAAAACATTTTTACTAAAATGTTTGATTTTATATTTATAAAATATTTTTTATCCTAATACTGAGTGGTAAATGTCATCGATTTATATTTATAATAAATTTATATTTTTTTGTTGATACAGTTATATGACTAAGGCACACTTTTATACATATTGCATTATAAATCGCAATTTTTTTTAAATAATAATAATTAACTACGAAAAATGTTTTTATTTTTATTAAAGACTATTTATTCTTTTTAAGAACCCGACAATACAGTGAGCTTTATTTTGAGCAAAATCGGTTAAAAAGAAATAGTGACGACGTTTTTAAGAGACAAATTAAAACAAAACATATTTTAAGCGTTTCGTTTTACGACATTGTCTAATTAAAATCTATAGATTTTTATTCTTTTTACTTTTCTATAGAACTACAGTATTCCATGCGAGTGGAATATATAAAAACTACATTTTTTTTGGTATTCGATTACGTTTTCTTAAAAAGACACGATTTTTAAGAAATTTATCAATACATTATAAAATCCTCTTTCGCGTATGCCGTAAATGAAGAAACTTCTAAAGAATCACTCGATACTCACTTAAAGCATGTATCCAAATAGTTATCTAAGACATCCAGCTGAAAATCAGCCCAATCTGCTGGATTCAGAAGCCAAGAAGAAAGATCGTCTTCCGGGATTAATGGCGCCACTGGTTCAACAATCACATTCGCACCTATATTCGTCTCCATATCTATATCCGGTAAGGAGTTCAGGTTCAATTCCGGTAAATGTAATGTAACTGCTTGATTTATTTCATTTAAATCTATGGAATGCACTTGCGGTATGTTAGCTACTGCTATTTTTTCTTCGCTTATCTTAGGATCTATTTTAGGAATGTTCTTTTTCTTCTTATGTGTTCGGTTAGATATACGTTTTGTGCCTTCTAGATGAGCGAGGTCTAATTTCCAAAAACCGCCCTTTCCTGGCTCTTGTTTAGACCGGGCTACCTTCACAAATACTTTGTTCAGAGATAAGTTATGCCTAATAGAGTTCTGTAAAAATAAATATTTGAAAATTCTTTAGTATAGTATTTTAAAAGCTCTCATAGTATAGGTTCACATCAGCGTTGCCAGATTTTAGCTTGGAGTGATAGATATAAAATGTTTTTTAATTAAAAAACACGACTAATCACCACTTTAAATGATATTGTTTTGGTTAGTGGTACTATGTAGGTCAGTAACTTCTTCAAAATTATTCAGAACTTGGGAACATACTTATTTTTATGAACAGAGTAGGTAGTATCTATTAAAAACTGCAAGCAATAAAAAAAAATTTCAAAATATGTGGGACGACCCATGAAAAGCGGGACTATGCCTGTCCCGATCGGAACATTTATTTTTTGGGCTAAAATTCGTGACGTCCCGCGAAAAGATGACTTCAACAATGTCTAAAAAATGGTAATATGTTTATACATTACTAATTTATTTGTGTATGTTATAAAATATATTACAATAATTTATTCAACATGTATAATAAATTTGCCTTTATCTAACTAATCTGGACGGAACAACAGTATACTGGAAATCAAGTTATTCACCTAAATTAAATAAAACGGTATCTTATCTACAGACTTAACGGTTATTGAAAGCGATGGCAAATTACTATCGAGTGCTACACTCACCTGCCATGTGGGGTCCGCGCTCCTGTAATATTTGAAATTATCTCGAATCCATGAATAAATGGCTGACAGAGTCACTTTATCGTCGTTATACCTCATTGCCATACATATTAAAATGCTATAAGAATATGGCGGTTTCTTGTCACTGTTCTTTTGGTACTCTTCTTTGTTCTCCATGAAATCTTTCTGGCATTTTGCTAGTGTTTGATTGAACTTCTGTAGCCTCGTGTTTTGGGGCTGCGGCTTCGCTGGAGGGTTTGGCGACATTGGTGGTATAGGAAATTGTGGGACTGCCATAATGTTCGTTATGTTCTGCAACCATGTCAAATTCGTCAAATCAGTTTCGGGATCTTCTTCGATTTTCGGTAATCCTTTCACTGGATTCTTTTTTGACAAGTCAATCTTCACTGTTTCAGTTTCAGTCGATGATGGAGATTCGCTAAGCACAAAAGTTTCTGGTTGTTCATAATCGCATTCAATTTCAACGGTGTGCGAAGATTCTGGGACCGCGTGGTCCATGGCGAAGAACCCACTGTCTCCCGAGTCGCCATAGAGGTCGACGGAGGCGTCCAGCATTTCGCCGGACGCCGGAGACAATCCTGATGTTATGTGCATGATGACATTCCTTATTCTTCACCTATGTCTTATGAATAAGAGTATTCGAGAACGGTCCACCTATTTCGTATGTGGTAGTGCGGTAAGATGGTGGTATATCGATCGGCGACGGCGCGCGGACGGCGTGACGTAAAAGTGGTCAGCCCCCCGCGAACTTTAAACTGCTTTTGTTACCGTGCCGTTAGCGTTCTGTACTGTGTGTACGCTCGTGCCGGCGTCGCGCTCGCTAGTGGCAGTGGCAGATGCGCTCTCCCCATTGAACAGGTGGTGGCAGATCGATATTTTTCCGAAGAAGTCCAGCCCGCATACGCTCCGGACAATTAGTCATGGTTATCGTCTAGCATGGACTGTTATCAACTGCGGGTACTTCCTTGTTAATGAACTTAGGAGGAATTGTTATCTTGTATATATAATATGTCGAACGTTGCAGAAACGTTAGTAAGTGTAAGTTATAAGGATTTTGTTTTTTATGTACCATATAAATATGTAGGTATGGCCACCACTACGATATGGTTACGAATTAGACGTATAACAATCTTTAGACATATTATGCAAACATAAATGGACTCTCAACGCCGATGCCTGAAGAATTTGACGGAAAGTGGGGAACCAGACTGTTTAAAGGGTGAGAGTGTCTTAACAGTCCCCACTTTCCGCCGAATTCTGTATAATACTATTCATTGACTTCTTTACTTCGAGTGTGATGAAACCCATATCATTTGAAATTTACAATCACAAATTCAAATTCAAAATATTCTTATTCAAATAAACTTATAATAAGCACTTTTGAATCGTCGAATGAACATATGAACAAAAAGCTACCACCGGTTCGGAAGGCAGTTCTGCTGAGAAGAGCCGGCAAGAAACTCAACAGTTGCTCTTTTCAAAGACAATGGTACAATCTATTACATTAGCTGGCAGCTATCCTGCATTACATTCAATAGACATTAATACCATACATGCTTATCCTCTAAATATTCTTGACCAGTGTAATACGCTTTACTTGTTAGAATTTTTTTTACTGATATTTTAAATGTTGGAAGTGGCAAACCTAGAATACACTGCGGAATTTTATTATATACACGTATGCTCAGACCCATAAAAAATTTATTAACTTTTTGGAGGCGAAAACTTGGAGTAACAATCTTATCCTTATTTCTCGTTCCTATCGTATGATTGTCACTATGTTTACTATGACAATGTATATTTTGTCGGACAAAGAGAATATTATAGTATATAAATTGAGAAGCAACTGTAAGAATACCTGCATCTTTGAAAACATCTCGCAGATAATCTCGCGCTCTTAGTTTATAAATATATCTTACGGCTCTTTTTTGGAGGATAAATATTGAATTTATGTCTGAAGCACTGCCCCATAGCAGCATTCCATGCGTTTCTACTGCGCCCGCTAGCCTCAATCTTCCTTCATTTGAAAAATATTCTATGAAATAATATTTAAAGTAAGGGCATAGAGTATCCAATCATTTATAAGACTATTAAACTTAATATTGATTGAACCGCATATTTGACACGAGCAAACAAATTCAGGCACCCTTCTGACGAGCAATTAGGACAAGTGATGTTTAGACGATGTCAGCGTGAAGTATTTTCGTAGCCTTCTACACGCTGTTACATACAAAAAAATGTTTTAATTTTTTGTGAGAAATAGAAAATATTATCTAAATTGAAGAAAATAAACAAAAAGTGTACGTCTACAAAACGAGAAAAATACATTTACCAGGTTTACACTCTAAGCCGACGTTATAGTTTTTAAAAAAGTATTTATACGTAGTTGCACTTATAAACGAGCTTATAATAAATTTTCAGTTCCTTTACACACGACGTCAGCTTTTATTTTTTATCTTAAAGCTTTCCTGCAAAATTATAGAAAGTTTCTAATAATGTAGGTATGTATTCCATTTATAAATTCCACGCAATATCTTTAATTTCTTTTTTAAACTTCATGTAGGAAAGCAAGGCAAGGAAATGTGAATAATTCATTCCCTTACAAATGGAAATCTAACCCACAATCGTCACGCTTACAGTCGGACGCTGTGCCGCTGCGCCACGATGGGCTCAATAATTTTCGTTAATAAAATAATTTATGTTATAAACAATATAATCTACACAACATTTTCCCGCTTCTACAACACATGACAATTGAAACAGTAAGGTGTCCTCAACAGAGCGGAACGACACGTACCAGTCACCGTGCAAAGGACCGGGAACGGACCCCCCTACCCTTGCGGTTTATTCATTATTAATGTGGCGATAGTATAGTGAACCCTAAAATATCGTAACGTTTAATTTTAAATATTGCAATCTTTTGAGGCTTTCGTGGCGCAGCGGGAAAACTTGGAATATACTCGCAAACGCGATGGTTGTAGTTTCGGTCTCCTTTTGGGGAATATTCATTGACTTGACATTTAAATTATTTTGTATTTCTCCGGAATGGTCGACAAGCGCAGAGTTGAGTTCCGCACTCACCACGCAAGCTGTTGAAAATTGGGCGGAAAATGCTTAGTGGAGCGTCCTAACGCTAAGTTCTCTCTGCCTACCTTGCCACATACGGTATACAGCAAGGAGGTGTAATCTTTTAATCAGATAACTCACACTCAGAGGTCCAGAGACGTTAATGTCATTAGATAGACTTTAGCGAAATGAAATATTGATATTCATGTTTTAATTTCTTAGCTCTGGTGTCGAGAGCGCGGCGTTGAGTTCACTCAACACACACAACACGAGGTTCCCCCTACCTCCGAGATACAGCGTGAGACCGATTTATTTTTATTTATTTTGAAAACTTGAAATATTTTTAAGTATTTGAAGTTACCCTGATTCGGTAAAGGCATATACAATATATAAAATAAACCCATTTGTAAGTGCCGCCTAGAAAACCTTTTAACAATACCCAAAAGTTCACGACCTTTAAAGCATTAATCAATTAGAAACGAATTTCAAATTAATACTTTATACAATTTTCTAAAAATGCTTAAGTATCTCTATACTATATCTATACTTAAATAGAAATATATACCTACTAGAAATACAAGAGTTTTTTCAAAAGATTGGTCTTTTTTATAATTACTTTAAACGTTTAAAATATAACAGTGATCGATAAAAAGTACAATAAATGAAATGAATGTAGGTATAGATCATCGTGTATACATCATATGAAAGAGTGGAGAAATTTGAGGCCTGTCGTGATGGAAGGTCACAAGCATGCGACTGACGCGTGACAGATTTTGTGTTCGATTCCCTCTTGATTATTATTTTAAAATACTTAATTGTTTTAAAATATTTAATTATTTTATAATATTTTCCTCGTCCAGGTAAGGAGGCAAAGCGCGTCGTTGAGTTCCGCCATTCGACACCAGCCCACCGCCTTGAGCGGCAGAAAATTCCGGTCAGTTCTTCGGAGATGATTGAAACTTTAATCCGACTCTGCCTACCCTCAAAATACAAAACATTAAAATGATTGAAGTAGTAGTAGTAAACAAACACCACCCCGACAAAATAATCTTAAGTACATCCATTTCACACTTCACAAATCATCAAATAATTCTAGCACTTAAAGGGTGTCTCTATACCACCTCTACCATATGTCACACACCTGCTTATACCCCGTGGTCAGTTCGCGTGTAATGATATTGTTTTTATTGCCTTTTACAAAAGGGGAAACTTACCTGCTTTACCATTTAGAAGATTGATATTTGATCGTATTACAATTTAAATAAATTATTTAACTTAAACACAAGTGAGACTCCAACTTACAACTGTCCCGTCTGGCCACCTACACTATGTAGGTACACCTGCACCACGATGTCCTCAAACTTTACAATTTTATTATGCATTTAAGTTATAAAAAAGAAATCAAAGAGAAGAAATTAAAATTTGCTATTTTTAAAACGTTATAGGTCTGTAGATAGATGTAGATGTTCTTTTGAAGATAAAATAAAACTGTGATTGCATTTTTTTTTATTTATTCATCGGTATAAAAAATTATGTAATAGGTACATTTGGTATATATTTATAAAGCATAGATTATATATCTCATACTTTCATAACCAAGATTTTACATTAAAAAAGTAACAAATTATAATTAAAATATTTCGCTATTAACTTTTAAACAGTAATAAATATACAAAAGTAGTAAAATGTAATACAAAAATAGAAAAGTTGTAAATAATAAAAAAAATGTTAATAAAAATATTTCCTAAATTAAATTTGGAATACCCTGATGGCCATTTTTTTTTATATAAAAAAGTATAAATCAATATATTTCTTTTCATACACTCTTAAATTCTTAAAAGACAATGTTGAAAAATGAATCTAAAAAATTACAATAAAGATTTAAAAAATATTACGTGTAATGCATAAAGTAATAAAAATAACAATAAGCTAAGGGGTAAAAATAATAAAAAAAGTAAAAATATAAAAATAAAATTAATAGAGCGTAAAGATCATTATCATTGTTCAAGTGTAAATAAAAAAATAATTGAAATCAAGTGAAATTTTTATGAACACATATTAGTGTTGCCTCACTTCCATAATTTTTGGGCATTTATTATTATTATCTTGGCAATAGGGGATAAAAAATACTTAAACAACTTACACTCCATATGGTATAAAGTTCTATCAATCTTTATCTTATAAACATTTATAACGTTAAATAAAAAGGAAAAAAAAGCTATAAAATAAGTATCTACTAAATCATTAATTTAAATGGCATTTTTTGTTATCACATTTACTTAAAGCTTTCGGCTTAACATGTTCAATGAACCAGTCGGCGCCGTTGATGAAACTGTCCATTTCCACAGGAAGGCTGCTCAGAGGGTGGGTGTCCTCGTACATGAAGACTCTGGCATGACAGTAATAAAATATGTAGCTTGGCATGCCAAAATAGAGGCAACTTGGCTTGATTATAATGATTTAATTCTAGTTTTTTTTTTATTTGTTAATTGTATAATTATCTTATGTTTATAGCAGTAGTAGTAGTAGTAGAGTCCCTCTGCCTACACTGCTATATGCAGGATATAGCGTGGAACTGAAGAAAGGAAGATAATTAAAAGAAACGATATATTATTTAAAAAAAAACAATACTCACTTAGTATGAACACTATTAGCCATCAACTTCCTGCTATATTCAATTCCCTGGCAATTAGGTACCCTTTTATCTTTAGTAGCCAACATAAGCGCAGTGGGAACCTTCACGTTGTGGGCGTTAACTATGGGAGATACCTTGCGTAAGGCTAACAGGTTATCGTCGAACTCCTGACCACCGTCTACGAAAGATATACCAGCTTCTATTGAACACCTATGGAGATGTAGAAAAATCATATATTTAAAAAAAAAATTATAAGTTATTATTAGTATTTTTAATGAAGAGTAGAATTTTTAATAAACATGGCAAAAACTTGATTTGATACCGAAACTATAAATCATGTAAGCTTTAAAAATGTATACACGAACAGCTATAATAAAAAAGCTTAAACTACTTATGGGAAAACATAAAGATGATGGAGTATTAAGAATATAAAATTGTATCATATTTAGAACTAGCGACCGAAATGCGGATTTACCTGCTTAGATTTCTTGTAGTATACGTGTTATTCTGATATATAAGCTGTGAAATTTCATATAGGTAAATCTGTCCACTAGTTTTTGCGTAATAGTGGAATAAAACTCACAAACTAGTTAGTTATCGATATGTCGTGGAATTCGTTGATGGTCAATTGTTCTAACGACTTAAGTTCAAATACCTCCGCCATTAAATTTAAATATAGATTCTATGTATTATTGTACTGTCATCGATTGTTCACATAATTGGTTCAATATAATATAAAAAATCACATAGTTACTTAATTACAGTTCGATCTAATAAAAGCAAACGTTAAGAAACAAATATAAACACTCACCAATCAGTTATATCACTTGTATTCATAGACGCGAAGTCTATTACAGGATTTCTTGCAATCGCCGCCTTATACACATCAGGGAGACCACTCAAGTGTGTTACAAGAGTACCGCCATAGGAACCTCCATATAATACTAATTTCTCATTATTTATGGGAAATTTCTCTACAGCTTTGTCTGTAGCCAGTTTGCAGTCCGCTATATCGGTAGAACCTATTCTGCCTACTAAGAAATGTATGGAGGCGTCACCCGAACCCGCGGAACCTCGAAAGTTGATTAATATACATGCAAACCCTGTAATCATGACATTTTGTATGTAAGAAATGATATTTATAAGTTAAATTTTAAAATGGTTGCATTATTAAATTGTTTTAAATATTCAATATAAATCTGAAAGTCAGTATTTAAAAGTCGCTAAAATGACAGAGCCTGTTTACAGAGAGCGACAAAATGAAATAAATGAATCTCGCACTTAGTAGGGTGGGTAGGGAACCTTTGAGCCTAGTGATAAGACAACCTGTTTACATTGAGACACTTCCGTTCCCGGCAGAAAGTAGGGAACGGAGTGTCTTAACAATAGGTTCCCTACTACTACCCTGCTGTGTGCGGGATACAGCGTGAAGCTGATATACATATTTTTTTTAACTTACCAATAAGATTAAAGAATGCAGCTTCTATAGAGTAGTCATTGCTATACACAGTATGCGGTCCGCCGTGCGGCCATACTACTAGCGGGTGGTCGTGTCCTTCACTTGGACCAAAGTATATTGTTGTAAATGATGCTGTAAAAAATATTTAAAAATAATTATTCAAGCATCGTTATATCCTTTAAGGAGATGCTGGTGATAATGACGTTGGTGGTGGTGGTAATGATTGTGTAGGTGAGTGTTATTTTAATCGAAAAGCGATGATAATTATATTGTTTGTTATCATTGTCTGGTAAAATAATAGCTGGGTTCCGATACTCGATAAGCAACATTATTAAAAATAGACAGAAAATGGGCAATAAGAAATAAGTAGATACTGTGAATCTGACCCCGCTACATTAGCTTTAAGTCAGAGAGAACGGGACGTTTAATTTAGTTTTTTTATATTATTTGCTCTACATATTTTCTAAGAGTACGTTTATTTATAATTTCATAACTCTTACAAGAGTGAGAAATAGAAACCTTATACTTATTTATTACTTACAAATAGGATCTTGACAATTTTCGTGTTTCAAATTCATATATTCAAATTTGGCATTGGCTATTGAACTTGGCACGTCTTGCGGCTCACTTATTCTTTTCCATTTTATATTTTGTTCATTACCGACATTTGGTAACTTGGCGGCAAATATCTGTGAGATTATTATATTTTCTAAATTTTATTAACATATATGTATGTATTTAAGAAACAGCATAGAAATATTAATTCCCATGACTTATGAGTGTGAAACGAAGTGTCTTAACACTAGGTTCCTTCTGCCTACTCTGATGGGTGCGAGATACTGCGAGAGAGCGTGAAGCTGACATTACTAAAAATGTGTGTTTTTACATATTTTAATTTATATGTACAAAAACCCACCTGGCCTGGAGTACTCATATTGGAAAAGGTTGCCAATACAATGTTAGATTGCACGCTCAACACGCTTGTTGAACCCGCAACCTCCTTGTTGTTAGATATATCCACTATGTTACCACTATCTGAAAAAAAAAACAAACATAAAAGAAATACAGTCGAATTGATAACCTTTGCCCTTTACAGGAGTCCGTTAAAAATTAAAATGGTATATTAATAGACATTCTCAAATAAACTATTTAAACAATAATAATTATTATATCGGATGAAATGGATTTCTTATAATTTTTATTTTTTGGAAAAAGTTTTATATTTTAAATGTTATGGGCTCAAATGAATATTATTCTAATATTGAAGATATTATCTAGAATTTAACCAACTTATAACAAAATATAATTACCTAAATCCACAACATAACTTCTTATTTCATTTTGTTGTTGAGTACTAAACACAAATCTCTTCCCATCACTACTAAAACCATCCGATGGTAAATATTGATTGTAAATCCCATAGAAATCTCCATTGGTTATTTTCTTCTTTGTTTGTACTATGTCTATTACGATTGATATTTTATCTGTGACGTCACTTATATCAGAATGCAATATAAATGCAATCTAAAAATTACAATATATCTTTTTATTGTAAACTAGAAGAAAATTATAAAATTATGCAGTAAATTAAGTATACTTTTATACGAAAGCGGGTAACGGAGCGGAACACTAGGTTCCCTCTGCCTACCCTGACATATGTGGGATACAGCCCGAACGTAAAAAAAGACATAAACCTTACATTGTCCGCTGACATTTTCACAAGTTGAAGACAGGTGAGATACGGTCCTTTTGCATCTCGTTGTAGCCATACTAAGTCCCCAGTAGGGGAGAAGCGGGGCGAGCGTACCGATTTGTTTTCTGGACTCAGTTTCCCTTTGAAATTGTGTATTTTGTTAAAAGCTGTTTATTAACGATGAAAATGTTTGTATATATCGAGACCATTTTGGCACAGCTGCGAAACATCTGTTTGTACTCACGGCTGTCTTTACTCGTATATTATTGCATATTTAAATTACCACGCTAACTCCAGACTGGTGAGACAAAGAACTGTGAGGCACTGATTTCTACTAATTGACAATGTCCAATTCTCCAAAAACGGAACGGAAATTTCTTTCGAAATTTCTCTAATAAATGTAGAAAATGCGTATACATTCATATCTTTACGTACGGAAATGCGTCTCCACTCCGTTTTTAGAGTTCCATACTACAAAACAAGAAAAACGGAACCCTGTAGGATCACTTCCCCGTCTGTCGAATTATGTATCTCGACCTCTGCGGTCCCTTGGAGAACAGAAATAAATCAGGCTTCTAAATCATTATAGTGATTAGAATTTTTTTTAGAAAAAAGAAAGAATTTTGTATGAAATTGTTCGTGTTACTAAAATCTATATAGGGTACTTTTCGTGAAAATTGCGTTATGATACTTAGTGTTAAGACATTCCGTTCCCATTAAGACATTTATTTATTACACTTAACCTAATGTATTAAGAGCCAAACCTTTAGTTACATATACAAAACATGAAAATTCCTGTGCACGTACACTCGACACCGGTAACTACTATTAGGGAATATGGAGTTTGAGTCGTGGTTGCTTTAGCAATTATTAGGAAAATTAGGAGCAAAAAAATTGTATCGAATTTTAGTAAGCTTTAAATATTTTGTTGGCAATAATATTAGAAATAACGTTATCTATTTCCAAACACTTAACAAGAACCTAAAATTTTTAACCAAAAAAATTAAGCTTTATACTTATTTTAACTAAAGTGTACTTAGTAACTAAGTAACTTTAGTTTGTTTTTTGCACCTTATTTAGCTGCTGTTTTCGGCTTCCCTCCATAAACAAATCAGGGAAAGAAAATATAATTTTGATATTTGTGTAAAGCAGAAAAAATCTAATAAATGAAAAAACAATAAAGCTCACTCAATTTTCCAGTAAGAGATGCACAGAATATATAACTGACTCGATGTGTACAGGTAGCTGGCCTCCTCACACCAGATATGTCAAACGCGAGCCCCACTACACTATCACCGGATGGGGAAAAACGGACCTATACAGAAGACAATTACGTTTTTAAATATTAATATAAATATTAAAAAAAATAACATAAATTACAATGCTTTTTCTTACCTGTCCCGGACACCAATCATCAGGGATATTTTTCAAAACGGTGAATTTTTCTTCCTCAACATTACATATGACTATGACAGTCTGATACTTTCCTGCTAATTGGTCCCCCCAGTCTTGCCTGTAAGTGTGCTCTTCGCCCTACAACATTTGTTTATTAATATAATATTTAAAATAATATTAATATAGATAATTAATTTTGTGTAGTGAATTCAAATCTCACTTGATAAATCTATACTTCTATACTAATATAATAAAGCGGAAGAGTTTGTTTGTTTGTTTGTTTGTTTGTTTGTTTGTTTGTTTGTTTGTTTGTTTGAACGCTAAGATCTCTGGATCTACTGGCCCGATTTACTTTGTTTTTGGTTTGTATGAAAGCTGCATTCTTCAGAAGTGCTATAGGCTATATAACATTACATTA
>DWNA01000796.1:0-18897 GCA_018249835.1 Heliconius besckei | reverse complement strand
TGTCTGTCACCTCAACTAAAACTCGATATCTGACACCAACGTCCGAGAACTATTCTATATATTCTCATTATATTCTATGTGAAACATTCTAAGCACGCAGCTATTATTGGCCAGTACTAAAATACACTGGCGCGTTGTACTGCATCAAAAATATTTAAAATTAACCTTTTCTCTCCCAACAAAGCTGGCTAAGTAAGCGGTCGCGACGGAAATAACGAATTCCTTCAGGATTTCAGGATCGGTGGCGTTCGTAGTTACATTGTTAGTTTTTACGTAAGGTGCTTTTTGGTTGTTCTGGTGTGTTGTGTTGGATTTGAGGTCGTCGATTGATTTGGTGGTTGTGATGTGGGGTTTGATTGTCAATTGGGGGTTGTGAATTATTTTCATTTCGTGGCTCTGGTAATTGTCGCGAAATAGAACGGAAACGGGCTAGTGGGTCCGATTGCCACTCGAGGAAATGAAATATTTAATATTTGCATTTCTTCGTTCTGGTGTCGAGGCAACACATTTAGTTTTGCCACTCAACATGCAATGGTTCCAGAATGGCGCGGAAATTGGGAAACGGAGTGTCTCGATGCCCCCACGGCGAAAAGCTGAAAATAAATAGCTAATTATTTAAATGAAATGCAAAAAGCCCGACGCTAACTACAAGTAGTTTGCAATGCAAAATGTTTCAATGTGGCTTAAGTTCTTTACTATTACAGTTGAAGTATCTATAGTTTAGTAGATGTAGGGTAGGGCTTAAGACCACCCATTCCGTGTATTTATAATTCAACTCGAAACTTTTATGGAGAACATGTGTGAAGAATTGTTTATTGGAATTGTATCTTTGTTTTATTTTACTTTGTGTAAAAGATTAATTTTGTTATATATTTTTTTTTGATAAGCGCGTTCAACCAAGCAACAGCTTTTAGTTAGAACCTATTAGATATTAAATTCATAAACTTCAAGTGGGGTTTGAACCTTATAACCGAGAGTCAAAGCAGTCAGTGATGACACAATTAAGGTGACGGCCATATACTGTAAAAAAATATTATCATCTTCATAAACCTCTTGTATCATTCTATACTAAATCATCTTATATGGAATAACTCTCCCAAAGAGCACTTCCTACTTTGTTTAGAGAGACGGTAACAGGAATTAGAATTTGACACCCTCTTCTTTCATCTCTTACACTTAAGTCTGTTATAAAAATCAAAAATAAACCTCATGATATGGCCATTAAAAGTAGTTTTATTATATGATTTTTATAGTATCTACACACTTGCTTAGTTATCTTTTTATTTGGTTTTTTCTTCACTTTCTCGCTTTATCCCGCATCGGCGGAAGACACTACACTACCACATTCCTACTAAGGGCTAAGACTGACATGGAATTTTAAGTTAATTATTAATTTGATGTTGATGTGTTGAGGGGAATAATTTATTGCCGCGAATAGGAATCGAAGCTATAGCCGTCGCGTTTATAGTTAGACACTATGCCACTGCGCCACAATGGTCTGGCTGCTGGAATTCATTCAGTTTATTCTGGTTAATGATTGGTTTTACGCTTTTGGACGTGCGTCCATGCGTGAGTTACTAATCACTGAGGAGCACTCTGCGCTCCCGTTGACAGTGAAAGTTTGGTGATAAGCGTTGTGTGTGCGTTTCCTTTCTTTTTGTTTTAAATTCTTAGTGTTATTATTCTGTTTTAGTATTATTTTGTAAATACTTTTACCTAAATAGAGTGAGGGAACGGAAACATTAAATAATTCATTTTCTAGAATAGGAATCGAACCCACACCCGTCGCGTGACCCTAATGAAAATAATTTTGCAATATGAATAAATTTAGCATAATAAACAATTCTGGCATAACTGCAGTAACTAATTGATACAACGTGGAAATAAGAAAAAAAATATAATCTAATTACTTGAAAATCTCTCTCTTATGCGAACACGTTTTATACCTACCCACCTACCTACTACCTAAGGTAGCTAATAATTGTGTTTGGTAACTACCGCGTAAAACCGGTATTTTCTATTTATGTAATTTAAAAAAAACTTGTTTTATAAATGCTCTGTGCTTGTAAGTCACAGATAAAAATAACACTTTGAATAAAAAAGCTGAGTTATTTATGATAATGTTGATAGGCATTTTCTATATAGAGTTAATATTTAGTCTCTTATATAGATATGTATTATTATACTTTTGTTACTATTAAGAACATAAGATAATATTAGAGGTCAATCATGGAAGTCGCGACTGGTTGTAGGTTCGATTCCCACGATCGCAATGCTTGTAGCATACGGCGGAGAATGGGGAACGGAAGTGTTTTAATTGGAACGGAATGTTAACATTAGATTCCCAGGTTCCCTCTGCCCACCCTGCTATGTGCTGAATACGGTGTGAAGCTTAAAATAAACTATTTTCAACACCAATTCAAAGAAAACATTCCTTTCTTTATAATAAGTTAGTAAAATCAAGAACTAAATTACCTACAACTATTTTCTCTATTAAATGCTTCGGCTGTTATAGCTATAGCAATTTAAAATTATACCTATAAGAAATTAATATGTAAATTGCAAATCAAAACCCCATGTAAGACTAACGGACGGACGTATCTAATAACATAATGAATGTCTCCCGCGATTTACCTTAATGATTTTAAACACTAGTGTTTGTTTCGTGACTTTGAATGTTGTGTCTATGAAAATTGTATCGATTTTTACTACAGGTGCACAAGAGTGTGACTGTAACGCTACGAAAGTGGGTTCGATCCCCGCTGGGGGGAATAAATTGTTATGAATATTTTCATTTCTTCGGTCTGGCAACAAAGTAAAAGCCCAGAGTTGCGACGCTCAACACGCAATGACTCGAAAAGGAGTGTCTTAATATTTGCTTCCCTCTGCCTACACTGTCATATGCGGGAAAAAGCGTGATCTGCTTTTTTTAAGTTAATGTCAAAGTCAAGATAATCGCAGCGTTGAGTTCTGTTATTCAACACGTAATGCCTGAAGTATTCTGTTGAAAGTAGGGGATGGAAGGGTGTTAACAATTAACACTAGGTGCCCAGTTTTCCTTCCAGTGCTAAAAAAAAATAAGTTAACGTTTAACGTGTATCTTTGTATTAGATAATGGAATTGAGAATTATTTTATGTCTTTTTTATCGTATCGAATATAATATATCCATCTTTATTATTACATTTTTACACATTTTCTTAATTTCTTTCATTATCTTAATTATCTTAAAGACATTATCTTAATATATTATGCGATATAAAAAGAAAACACCCAGTAGTAAACATGGGCAATAACATGACATGGGCGAAAACATACCTCCCCTCTTACTGAGCGGTCGAAAGAGGGAGGAGAAAATAAACTACTAATAGACTGTGGTCACTAGATATCAAAAAAAATAGAGAAATTACCTTTATTCTAAAAACTGATATGGATGGAGGTGAACTTCGAAGTCGTAGTTGTTGTAAATCGTACAGATATTTAAATAATTAATAATACAATGTTTATTTCGTTTTATTGAACATCATGGAACAACCAGTGTATATATATATATGTATAAATCCATTTAATATTTCTTTTCTTACTTTTCCTTCAGGTGGAAGAACGAAAACGTGCAATATGGGAGGCGTCAGTTTCCCGCCGGGAAGCCCTCTTGCAACGTGAGAAGGACCGTACTGAGCGTTTAGAACGCGCGCGTGCGGCTCGCTCGGCGCCCCGGCCGGCGTTCGCCTTCGGTTCATCCACACCCCGGTTATTAGAGCCGGTGGATTCAGCTGGATTCTTTTGGGCTGCGCGCAGGTATGTCTTAGTGTAGATATTTTGGTTACGTCGTTTTTTTACCGCCGACAATTTTATAGTACATAGGAGAATCGCACTTAGCGTCCAGAACGCGCGTGCTTCACGCTACATAATATATAGAAACTAGGTTTTTTAATAAATTTTTACTTTAGATAAATTTAATCTTGTTTACATTATATTTTGTATGTAGGTATGTTTTATATCTTAATTAGAAATGATACAATAGCTTCAACAGTCATCTCGAATTGATACCTCTTTATCTTTCTTTGTTTTATTACATTGATAATATTATTTATTGTTTTATCTTTTGATTGATAACGAATCCCTATCACCGCGATAGTCCAATTATTGCTAACTTCACAACATTTTAAGTGAAGCTAAATGAATGCTACCGGATGTATTCAATTAAGCTATTGTATTTTGACGGCCCCAAGCAATAAGTTGGTAATTGAGATGTTTTAAAAAAATTAAAAACAAAAATTTAAAACACTGGCTTTTTTGGTCAATCGTCCTAAAATATTCCAAAACTGAAGTTTTCTTGTGCATGAATAAATATATTTTAGAAGTTGCTTTCAGGATTATTGCTTGGGGACGTCGACAAAGTCGACAAAATGTTATGTTTTCTTTACTATTTTTAATTTATAAATTAAAAAAGCTTACCGTTGCGTATGATTTCGAAGTATATAGTTAATAGTGATTCATTACTTCATAATGTCTTATTTATTGTCAGATATATATAATTGCAATGTTATTTACTGTTTAACTAATGTCTCGTGAGTATAGTAATTTTATAATTTCGTTTGTACGCAACGGTCTTGTTTTAATAAAATTAAAGCTTCTCAGACCATTTTTAGTATAATTTTGCTTTGCTTTATTTATTTCAAGTCCCATCATGGTGTCGGATTTACCTAATTTGGGAAAATTTTGTTTCTTGCACTAATTTTTTTATGTTTTTTCCACCTCCAGTACCAACCCCATAGATCAGATGAACTTTTTTGAATCACTGTAAGCGATTTTATTTTTTATGCTTTTTTATTTCTTTACTATTTTTTCAGATTTCTTTTTTCATTAAATGCACTTTATTTTTGCATTAGTTAAATTGCATGTTTAGCATGGATTTGTATATAGTGTAGTTAGTATTTTTTTAGTCTGTTCTGCAAATTTTGTATATAATTAATTTTTATCGTCATGAAAAAACTAGTTAGAATCTCTCTGCAGTAATTGTTAATAATGTTGAGTGCAGCAACGAAAGCCTCTGTCTAATAAACTTATAGAAACTTAAGTAATTCTACTGTAACCATTCTTCCTAATTGAACCTACAACTATCGCTAGTATAGTAACACTTTCCAACTCTACCACATAGGCATTCGTTTTTAAAATATCCATTTTAAGGCAAAGGTATACGTAAACTTTTTGTACGTATCGAGATTTCAGCTGGCGTCTCTTGTAAGACCACTATGTGGGAAATTATTATACGCGTAAATATTTATGTCGTTAGCATTACCATCGTTAGAGGCGCCCGTTCAAATCTCGCTAATTAGAAACTTTTTCTGAAATTTCCTTACTTTCCTTAAATCCTACTTGTCCAGACTTTAATAATCTCATTTATTACTAAACTTTTACCATATTTAGGCCTATTCACCTCAAACAATTAACATATTAACCCGATTCGTGTTCAGACGCCATAAGCCTACCCTTGATAACTATTTAGCACCTCCGCCGGTGGTTTAATTAAGCATAGTGTTATGTTTTGTTGTATTAGAATTATTCAATTGTCACTCTGAGATTAAATTAATTTAATTGATATTAATCTATGATTATAGTTTTAATTAATTATTAGTTGGAGGATATAATAGTTTTTTTTAGCTTTAGCCTGTATCCCGCACATAGCAGGGTAGGCAGAGAAAAACTGTGAGTCTAGTGTTAAACCGCTATTCCATTTTAAATGATTACTCCGCAAAAGCAAAACCCTCCAGACCCCGAAACGGTGAAAGTGTTAACAGTGAATCGAATGTTAAATAAATACACTTTAAGTGGTCGTTTGCTTATTTTACTCTTTCCATTGAGACTACTGTAGTTTATTTATATACTTTAATATTTAAATTTCAAGCTTAATTCAATGGAAAATAAGGCTCATTTTAGACTGGGCGTTTACTTGAAATTTGCGTTCCGCTTTTTCCGGACTATGACTTAGTCACAGTCTGACACACAGAATAATAAAGACAGATAATCTATTTATACTTTATATATATACATAAGTATAATATTTTTTATTATTATAATGAAATGTATTTGAAATCTGCGTTAATTAGATTTTTCAATGGTTAAAAATTAAATTTCTGATGCCATTTTAGATATATTTAAAATTTATTAAAGTTAGACTTCTCTGTTAAGTTTCGCAAGTCAACACGCAAAGCCTCTTTCTATTCTTGCTTAAGTGCAAGGAGAAAAAGAGTATCTTGACAACTCTTTCACTACTAGATCTTGCCAAATCTATATATCTCTATGTAACACTCTATTGTAACTGATAGTGAACTTAGGTGGGGTAGAACGGGTGTTAAACTGGATTTTCCATTTTATATGAAACTCGAAGACGCGTGTGGAAACCATCTATTGTTTTTTTTTATAATTTAACGATGACTTATCATTGATTACGTCTTAGTAGGCGCCGTAGTATTGTTATAGTTTCAATTTAGCTTCAAGAAATATTAATAGGTATTTTATTAAATATTGATGTTTCCCCTTTTGTTTGTAATATCGACCTTGGGTCCTACCTATCACGCGAGTCTTAATGGACGGAAGGTGGACAGTGTATGTGTCATACATGAGTCCTATAATAGGTGAATGTGAATAGAGCATTAAGTATGTTTACTATACTAATTGTTGTAAAAGTAAACGTGACGGTATTGGGTTCGTTTTCCGCTGGGTGAAGTAAATAATTTTTCATGTCTTCGCTTTGGTAACAAATCAAGGTGCAGCGTTTAGTTCTGCCCCTCAGCACGCAACAATTTGGTGGAATGTGTGGTTCGGAGTATCCTGCTATATACGGGATTTAGCGATTTCAAATTGTTGATTGCCTTATCTTATTAAGCTAAGAAAGTAATAAAGAGTTTATAAGAAAATTATATATAACTTTTGCAAGATGCTAATATATTCTCTTATAAATAAAATAAATAATTTACAGAAAAATATCAGTTATTGCCACCTAATATTGAAATAAACTAAGTACTGTATTGTTCTATGCACTCCAGTTACCATTATATGCACTCGGGCACTGAGCTGAATACTCAATTGACGTTTACGCCGAATCTGATTAAAACGACCTACATTACCTAAAGCGGGGCGTTGAGTTGAGTTGAGTGTCCGGACACTACATTCTTAACTCAAATTCCACCCGAATTTGAGACAACGTTTGTTTAAGTCTGGGAAAGTGAGAATCATTTCCGTGATAAAAACCACAACCTTATCGTTGGTAAAAATCTTTATCTTATTATTACCAATATAACCAATGAAAACTTTATTAAACTAATATACTCTCAAAAGTATCATATTATAACTATTTTATGTAGATAGCTAGCTAGTTTTTTTGCGGTTCTCCAAATGAAAACAAAACTTCTTTAATATGTGCCCATGTACCCAGACTGTCTAAGTGTATATTTTTTATTTACTTAACATAATTCTTACTATAATATGTCTCTCAATCTGTATGAAGAGGTTGATGACAGTGGAAAAGGCGAAAGAGGTATGTAGAGACCGTACCGTTAGCGTTAGGTCCGTTCTCACTGACTCTCCCTCTAGGGATAAAGCGTGAAGTTAACTTTAGTTAATATGGCTCTCAAAAATTTGCTATGATTTTGTTACATATAAATTAAATTAATGCTTCCGTACGAAATATTCCACGCAAATCGATACGGATCGGTTTTATCTAATCGCTTACCTAGAATACGTGTGTCATGTAAAATGTATATTGTCATTTTTATATTTATGTGTAAATTATAAAGTAAATATGTATATGTAGACGCTTTCGTGGATGCCCCCCCCCCCCACATATCAGGGAAGGCGGTGGGAACCTAGTTAAGGCACTCCGTCCCCATGTGTCCCACTTTCCGTCAAATTCTGAAAGCATTGTGAAAAACAGAGGAAATTGAAAAGTTGTCTTAGCGATGGTTCTGAGTTGGATTCCCACTCAAAGGAATGAATTATTTTCATTTTCTCACTCTGCTTAGTTATTAAGACTGAGCGCAGCTTTGAGTTCCGCCACTCAACACGCTATGTCTCCAACATTGAGCAGCGCGTGGGGAATTTAGTATCTTAACACTTTCCTTTCCCTATCCTGTTTTATGCGGGATACACCGTGAAACTAAAAAAAATATGTAATAACTCTTTTTTAATAGAAATGTTATTGACATAGCGACACCTAAGCATTTACATATAAATAAGAATCGCCATTGTTTATTAATAGCTGATGGAACACTATCATGTGTATGGCAGATGTGAAAATTATCGCGAAAGTTAATACTTGGCTCGTCCTATTTAGTTATTTGTTTAGTTGTTTCCTAAAATACTACATATTTTTTAAAATTTCAATGTCATTCCTTTATTATATAAAATTACATTTAACTAATGTAATTTTTTTGTTTTCTTATATCATTGTAGAATTGTAAAACCTTTGCCGTTTCTTACTTTCCAAAATATTTTTGTCTATTTTTATAAGCGGGACAGGTGGTGGGTTTGAATCCCAGTCGACGAAATTAAATATTTAATATTCTCATTTCCTCTCTTCGGTAACGAGGGGCGTTGAATTATGCTACTCAACACGCAATACCTCCAGAATACGGCGGAAAGTGAGGAAAATGTCTTATGAAGGTTACCTCGCCTACCTATGTCGGGACATACATATTAACATATATTGACATATTATTTTATTTACCATGTCGCTTTACATAAAATAATTTCAACCAATCTTCATCAAAGACCTACTTAAATATTATAATATATTTATTACTATCACCGTATCCTGGCTTTTGCCATCAAACGAACTCATAAATAAAAACAAAAGTCCCCCTTCCTCTGCCGTAACATCCAAAATGACAGTAGGTTATTGTTTGGAAAACAATGGAAATAAAACGTAGCGAATTTTATATTAACCTATTGCGTTACAAATTACGTCATCTTGGAATACACGGGGTTTTGTCATTTATTATATGAAATAGATAGATATTTTTACTACTAGAAAAGACTACAAAGGAAAAATTCCAAGAAAGCGAGTGGAATTATACTCTGTGGATCTTTAGATTAGGCAAATATGTATTAAATATAGACTAGATTGAAAACCGAAAAATTACATTGAAAAATATTCAAGACCACCCCTAAAAGCCCTCCACCTGAGGGGTTGTAGCTTTGCTGATGACAATAATGATCATATTAAAAACCTTACTCGTGGTTATTAATTATTGAAAGATTCACATACAATATAATAATTTACTTCTAAAAAATAATGTATAGTACAAACTAGTATTAGAAATTAAATTAAATGCATATTATTATTTCGTTAACAACACGTATGTATGCATAAAGTCATTTACTTGAGACCTAGTTATTTTATCTTATACAGCAGTATCGCGAGTCGACGTTTGCAATTAATTTAGTTCAATGTATAATAGTTAAAGCCTAGTAGGTACATACACTACTTATATTATGTTTTTAGCATAGCTTAACAAGTAGATTAATAAATCACTTTAATAAAACAGCTTCACGCTGTATAACAGTGTAGGCAAATAGAACCTAGTGTTAAGGCACTCCGTTCGATCGAAGTTCAAAAAATTAAGCTTGTTACTTTTGTTTTTGAATAAAATTCCTTGACTTTATTATGTCAAACTATCGCCAACTATTCATTCAGTTACAGAGGTTCATTTAAAATTTGTGATAAATAGAGAAGAAAAAAAGAAGAAAATCGTAGAAAATCAAAAGATGTTACTTTGTAAATACTAATTTTTAACTTATGTCATCTTGCTAATATACTCTGTATTTAAATATAGAAAAAATAATAGTATTAGACTAATATTATTTCACATTGCATGCTCCACTTGGGTAACACTCTCTAACCAATGTTTTTCACACTGTGTGGTTTTACATGGTTTTACTATAAATGTGAATGAAATAACAGTGTTAATTGTAAGAAAAAGCAATTTTTGTTTGCTATCTTTGTTTTCTACTAATTTAATATGATTGTCGCAATTACTTAGTTGTATTCGAATGTGTCCTATAATGTTATGTTTTAAAATATTGTTTTGTCAAATTGTTTTTGTTTATGTGTTAAATATAATATTTAAATAACTAATAGCATAGTTTGTAATTATGTAATCCATCTTGTAGTTACAGAAATAACATACTAATAGTTAAAATTAATCAAAATTTAGTTTTAATTTAACGTAATAATTACTGTTTTCAGGGCGGCATCAACAACAAATGTGATGTTCGCGTCTGCGCCGCTCACGAGACGCGCGTCCGCACTCCAACTGGACACGTCCGATACTGATACTAAAGGTAGCTTGTTTTTTTGTTCTTTTTTTATTAGTTGTTGTGCTAAGTGTATAGGGTTGATGTGTATTCAGTCTTACATAAAAAAATAATTTGACTATTGGATTTATTTTTTAATTTTATAAAGCTTAAAAAGCTTGTGTAAGAATTTGAATAATAAATAATCATTGATATCTTTCAATGCAATAGAATATTTTATAAAACATGGAAACCGTAGTGTCAACTTACTAATATTTTCCTACAGTTTTCTTCTAATAAAATATAATTGCAATTATATACTTTAATGAGATTTCTCTCAACCACTCGATGTGATATTTAATTAAGTATTTAACCGTTTGTCCCATCACGCCGCTAAGGAGTTATGTTCATGAGTCTCTGTAAGTAATTATGCAAATCACCTATTAATATTACTTAGTCATTCTCAACACGTAGCTTGTTAACTTGGCTGTCATTTTTTGCACTTTAGCCTGTTTTAAGATTTTCTAAATGATTTTGTTTTATTGATTTTTTTTGCTTATGGCTTAAAATAGTAATGTTATGTATTAGGCGATGATTTTATGACGATTTTTTATAATTTGCAATGTCTTGCTAAAGACTAGAAACGGAGAAATTAAAGGGAAAAAGTTATTTTTAGCATCACCTTGTATTCCGGATTTAGCAAGGTTGAGGAAATGTAGTGTTAAGCCACTTTGGTCCCCAATTTTCGAGTCATTGCGTGTTGAGTGGCGTAACCCAACGCCTCGCTATGTCTTGTTACCAGAGCGAGATCATAATTTATCACTCCCCCGAGTATTTTAATAAAGTTAATGGATTAAATGAAATTTCAAATCATTACGTTCTCTACTTTCCACCTATTTGCATATTAACAAATTGGCCCATGTTCATCAGTTTTAACAGTTAAAAAAAAATGCCGGCCTAATTGAAAACCTCCTTCTTTTGGAAATCGGATAAAAACAATTATATAATATTCCCCTTTATAGAATTTGAACTCTACATCACTATTTCTATTAAACTATCAAGTATTTCTACAAAAAAAAACAAACAATCGGTATCGGTATAAGAACACGGAATACATAGGCGCGTCAAAGAAATGCCAATGACAACCTTGTCGAATATGGTAAAACGTGTATGTAATAATAAACTTATTGGCTAGAATTCTTTCTAGTTAACGTCATCTTGGTTATAGTTTATATTTGATTTTGTATATTATTATATTGAGTATTGAGGCCAGAACGCGACAGGTGGTTGTCGATTCGATTCCCACTCGAGGAAATTGAAATATTTAATATTTTTATTCTTCTGCCTACCCTACCATATATTACATACGGCATGAATTATTATTTTTTATTCATTTTAAGTCAATCTTCTGTTCTACTCATTTTAAGACAATCTTTTATTCTTCTCATTTCAACACAATCTTCTATGAATGTCTCCAGACGAACCCGACCGCTCCCCGCAGCTGTGGTCGTCGGTGGCGCGCCGCCGCACCGACCTGGTGCCCACGCTGCCCGCGCGACCAGGTAGGGCCCACTCCATGACGCGCCTCGACCGCCTGCGCCCCGCCGCCTCCTCGCAGCACCTCAACATACGTATGTACCGGGGTTTGTGGGGTTTTGTGGGGGTTTGGGGGAGTTGGGGTGTATGCATTTGATGAGTTAGGGCCCCATTTAGGGTTTTTGAATGTGCAAGTAAGACAACTTATATTAATATCAGTACTTTTACGTCGTATGCATTTAAACATTATCATAATCAATACTAGCTTGTTGTATTTTTTAAAAATAAAGATCCAGATCCATTGTAATAGGCATATTGCAAACCAATTTGATTCCAGCCAGAGAATAATTTAAAATATTTAGAATTAAAATTATATGAGAAAAATATAATCTATATTACATACGTATGACGTGACTTTTAACTTATTACCATACTATAGTCATTGTATGTCTTCCCATAAAATACCATCGATAGTTCGATAACATGGCAACACGATATACTCGTATGCTCAACTTACGTAATGTTGACGCGTTTGTTGCTTAGAAACTGCACTGAAATATCAGAATTTGCTAGTGTCTTTACTGAAATTATATTATAACGTTATGTAAGATTTTATTGCTTTTCGTTTTTGTTGTGTTCTGTGTTCGAAATTAGAAAAAAAAATCGTATTTTCCCCCGTTAAGTGTCATGGTGTTTAGCTGTCCGAAATTATGTAATGATATAAGTGGTTTTGGATAACTTTTTGTTTTATTTATGTGTTGTATTGCTATTTAGATGAAAAATTGTTTTTTTTTTATTTGAAGTTTATAAAAATAAAAAATAAAAAAAATGGTAAAATTTTCAGTACAGATATATTTTTTAAGCGATTTCTTACTATACATTAATGATTAAGATATTATAGTTAAGATTAAGATATACTTTTACATATTTTCGGTTACTTTATGAGAAATCGGTATATTTAAAATATAAATATTATTTTCATCTTTCAAGGACTTATCAAATGCATACACCAACACCATTTGCTTTTCTCAAATAAAATTCTTTGTGTTAGCTAAATTGTCACAAATATTTGAAAGCCTTAGAAACTGTTATATCAACAATCTTTAAGCTTTATTTTGTTATTGCAATAAAGTTCTAAATAGAATGTTTAATTTATAAAATGTTGACCTTTTTTTAAAACTAATTAATCCAGTAAATAACCATTTAACTTGTGTTAATCAAAAAATGTCTTTAATTTAATAATTTATTACATAACATCACTGCTTTTATCCACATACTCTATTGTTTGTTCCACTGACGCTTTCGGGTGAAGCTTTCAAGATTGGTCTAAACAACTTAAAGCTTTGGGAAACTTTGCTTAAGAAATTAAATGCTTTATATCAAATTTTGAATATTACCCATAAAAATATTAATTAAATAAAAAGAATGAACTAACAAGTTTGAATAGAAACTGCCTTCTGAGTTAGTGGTAGGACTGACACCACTGACATTTCAATATTTAGATTTTGTTTTCATATGAAATTAATTGGCTTCATAATAATTATGCTTATAATATAAGAATATTCATTATATTAAATATAACTGAAATCTATTTTATGTATAAAAATATAATGTGGTTTCTTTTTATGCATTTTTGTTCCAATTATTTTTTTGTGTTAAATTCATAAACTCTAACATAACATTCTTTCAGTAGATGAAAAGTTTTTTTTGGCACAGTGACCAATAACTCTGTTTTTAAGTGATTATTATGTAATATTGTTAGGTTTTAAATTATATATGCTTCCTGTCTTCGTGGTATTGGTATCAAAATTGCAACACACATGGTTTAACAGGTAACTTCTCTGTCTCTTCCATCTTCTTACACAGAGTGTTTCAATACAATTAATTGTATATTATTAATATTCTATATATGTTCTAATTGCTACTCTAAATCTAATACTAAAACTGTGTTTATTAATATAGTAACTAATAATTTTCCTGTTAAATTAAATTATTTAATTGTAACACTCTGTATAAGTAACTCTGGTTATGGAACTACTTGACTTACTAAGGTAAGTTTGGTCTTCAATCTTTTTTTTTAAATATCCATTCATTCATTTAATTTAATACTTTTTAAAATTATACTGTAACAATACTTATAAAGAAATTTAATTATGTGCCTTATGCAATTTTTATTATTCCAATTATTTATTTGTGGCACTTTGTTGATCAGATCGAAGAAATAATATAATTATAACTGGAATTTGTATTGCTAACATATAGTAATGAAAAATACAAAATTAAAAAGTCTCTAATTGAAAAAAATATTAAAATAAATAATATATTTACTAAGTATGTATATAATAATTATAATTTATATTTAATATGCTATGCTTCAATCAAAAATAATGCATAAAAAGCTAGCAATAACCACCACAAAAATGCGAACACAAGCAAAATACAAGCTTATATTATTTATATTTGCATTTTAATAATCATGCGATCGAGGGTCTAACTTCGCTTAAATGAAAAGTTATCTTGAAATGTGAAAGTTAATTTGGAATTTGTAAATTAAAAGTATATGATAATATTGTAATATAAAGATAAAGATTTATGTAATGATAATATTTAAAAATAATTCAAATGATGACTTACTTACTGTAAATAAAAAAAATATACGAAATTAGAATCTCGTTTCCCATACGAAAAAAACATACTAAATCGCCTTCATTCGCTTTCTATTACCCCTACCATTCATCAAAAACTATAGAACTCTTATTTATATGACTAAATAATTGCTTTTTTGTATAGAAACTCGATCAGGCGAGACGACACCAGGTTCGAGGCCGTGCAGTGCAATGTCCAACACGAACACGAACACCACCACCGGCGCGGTTGTGCGCCGCGCGTCCTCCGCGCCCCGCAAACCGCGCCCCGCCTCTATAGCCGGTACGGGTGTTAACACGCCGCGAGGTAAATGTGCATGATGGGTGATCGCTTTATGAGTGATGATTTTTGAGATGGTTTGTTTTTATTTTTGTGTTTCTTTTTGTGTGTGCGTGTTTAGTGTTTTTCGATTTTTTTTATATACAATGTGTTTTTATCGAATGTTTGTTAATTTTTTTTCCTTCATGTTCAAATTGCTGTTAAATCATGATTTTTGTAGAGATTTTTTGTATATAATTTTATTATTCAATGTGTTATACTAGTAGAAAGATATTTTAAATAGTAATATATAATTTAAGTAATAATATTCCGATTATTTGATTGTTTAATATAATAGTGGTGAAATTTATGTAGTTTATTATGGGCTGATGTTTTTTGTTAATAATATTATTAATAATTGTTGTAATTATATATTTTTGAGTACGAGTGTTGCTTATTAACGTTTAGATATAGATATTGCTTAAATTTTAGTATAACAGACAATAAATTAGTAAAAGTAGCTAAAATATTAACAAATTTCGATTTTGAATTTTTTTTAACACATCATTCACATATCACATTAAAAGTATAATATTTAACATGAATTACGAATTAACCTCTTAGCCTCCACGATTAAAGGTCATTGTTAATAATCATTTAGCTTCAATTTATCATTACCATTGCACTCTTACATTGCTAAAACCAAATAACCTATAACAACCATATATAACCCCCCAGGATCAGAGACAGGTGCCAACAGCCTATCCACCACGCCCTCAGTGTCGCGCGACGCCACGACGGTAGTGAGCCGCGCCGCGAGCACGCCGCGACGTCCGCGTCCACTGTCCCTGCACGTCCAACACGCTAAGTCTGCACATAGTTAGTAATTTCTTACGTAACAATTGAAGTACAATACTCCAAATTTGACTTTTTGATGTTATTTAAACACACTGGTTACTATTTATCCAGCTACGCCCGTGGGTCCGGGAGAAGGCAAGCCCCCGCTACACAGAAAGCCAAAGCCATCCAAAGATGATAAGGTAATGTTTAAATTATTATTACTATTATTTATAAATCGAATTCGATAAACCATAAAAGCCACAAGGTTTAAATTATTAATTTATTACGTAAGGTGCGGTGTTAAAAATATAAGTAATCAATGTTATCAATTATGTTGAAATGTATGCATTTCATAATACTAACAAAAATTTAGTAAATGTTAATAGTATATTTTGTCCTGTGTTTCTAGAATGCGGGCAAGTCGTTATCAGCGTCGCCGGGACGCGCGTTGTCACCGACCCCGTCCAAGGACCCCAGTGTGGATAAGGAAGTGCCTAAGGTTAATTAATATACCGCCCTATATACAGATAAGAGCCATATTTTAGACTAATTTTAAAATTTAAAATATATTGCAAGAATGTTTTTGTTTTATTAGTGCTCACTAATATTTTTTACCCATAGAATGTATAATATAATCATAATCATTCTTCTTATTAATGTAACATTGGTTCATGTTTTTATTAAATAATTGATGTAATTAATCTAATGAAAACAATCATTCCCAGTTCTGTCGTATAATACAAAAACAATAACAATCAGTCTAAAAGTGTGAATTTAGAATAACATCTAAAAATAAAATGATATAACATTTTATATAATAAATGCTTTCTCTTCCAGAGTGTCTCACAACCCGTATTAGACAAGAACCAAGTGAGTGCTATAGAGGTCACCCAGAAACTGGAAGCTTTGCAGATAGAGGACCGCCAGGTAAATTATATATGGATTGTCATTTTTTAATTATTTTGCTCTTTTTATTAAAAATTATATAAGAATATCCTTAAAATAATATTAATGATAACTTGATGAGAGATGAGACTTTTCGGTTCGATTTCAAAACAAAACAAGACAACTGGAAACAAGCACGCCGGATACAGATTTCCAGAAACACTCTGTATAGCAGGGTCGATAAAGAAAATTTAATGTAAGGTATTCCATTACGGCCCCAATTAAATCAAAAGGTGTTGATTAATGAAATCCAATTATACATTTATCTGAACAAAAAAGTTATATTTAAATTAAAATAACTTAAATATAAATTTAATAGTTTTCCCTAAGTGAAAATCGAAAGTATTGAAAAATCTATATTTAAATAACACTAGCAACCCAAATGCTGCTTCGCTAACTTAAACTTGCTAGTATACTATAGCCAAACTATAAAAAATCCTTACATAAATTGTAGCTATGCGTTATTCTGATGTATAAGCTACATTACTGCAAACTTAAAAATTTTTAAATTCCTTTAATATCAATATCACTACCGTTAGTTGGTTTTCCGTCGAAGTTAAATAAGCTTACATATTCACAAATTTTCCTAATTTACAATATTAATTAAGAATATATATTCATGTATTTCAGCAAAAAACCGAAAGAAAAGAACCAACAGACAACAAAATGTTAACGAACAACGAACAAAATGTCGTAGAAGAGAAGAAGAGGGAGAAGGAGAAGCCCCAAGAAGTACAGAAGCCAGAGAGAGAAGAGAAGGGGCAATCGCAAGAAAAGACTGATGATAATGAAATGACTGGTAAGGAGTTATTTGATTTTTTTTACTTAATTTTTCTTTGTGTTTGGATTGTCTGTAAAATATAAGGTACGTTGGAGTAATACCGGAAAAAAAAATGATGTGTTAGAACAGTGTAAAATATTTTCACACTTTGCTTACCCTAAATTAATGTTATATGGCGTCAATAGGCACGAAGACATTAAGTAAAAACTACTACAATTATGTATTTAATTAAAGAAACCCTATTACTAATCCTTCGCTGTAAGCCTTATCCACAGTCTCAAAGTGGCTCAGCGAGCGATGGAGAGGACTATGCTTAGTAATTCTCTACGGGACAAAACTCGTAATGATGAAACGAACGCGGGCTACCGACATAGCTCTCAAAATCTGCAAGCTGAAGTGGCAATGGGCAGGCCATATTGTCAGGAGGACCGACAACCGATGGGGAAGAAAGGTCCTCGAATGGCGACCCCGTCTCGGATAAAAGAGCACAGGCCGCCCTACAACCAGGTGGACCGACGACCTTAAGCGGGATTCAAAGGTCGCAGGACCGGACGGAGTAGCGAGAATTAGGGGAGGCCTATGTCCAGCAGTGAACGTTGAAAGGCTGATGGATGGATGGATTACTAATAGGGTTTTAAATAATATGTAATTTTTTCGGGTGGTAATCGAATCACAACTGCTATGTTTACAATTAGAAACTGTGACTGCGTCAGATAAAGAAAATAATGTGGTACCCATTCTCCACTTTTTCGCCTTAACTCTAGGTTCCCTCTGCCTACCCTACAATATGCTAATAACTTAATAATTACCAAAAATTTTCAGCGTCAATGACCGCGCGGCGTATAACCACAGAGGAGGAAGCGAAAGCGGCGCTGGCGGAGCGCCGAAGACGCGCCAGGGAGGAGCTCGAGAGACAAGCAGAGCTTGAAAGACAGAGGTATTATACTACATTGATATTTTACCTTTTTATGTTTTGTGTTTTAAGAATTTAATATTTAAACTGCCATTTTAAAAGTTATATATATATTATAACGTAATAATAAAAATAATTATACTACCACAGATTGCAACGCGAAGAAGAATTAGAAAGAGAGAGACAACGCATAGAGGAAGAAAGACAAAAGAAGGAAGAGGAAGAGGCGAGGGAGCTTGCCGCGCTACAGCGGCGCATTGATGAGGAAAAACTGAAGAAAGCTATTGAGGTAATACCAAGTATAAAGCCATTTTAAATATTATTATATTTAGTTTAATATTTTTTTTACATATTTGACGTAAAGAAAACACCATCTAAGCCGTAGAGGCTGTCGCGACTACGACTGTAAATGTTGTGGGTTCGATGGAAACTCGGAAATTGTCCCTTTGAACGAACCTACAAACCTTACAATTTAATTTACCAACGATATAATATTTTATAAATATTAATTTGTAATTTTTATTTTTATACATTTCAGGCACAACAACAACTAGAGAAAGAGGAAGCGGAACGCCGCCTCAAAGAAGAAGAGGAGCGCAAAGCCAAACTCCGAGAAGACGAGGAGAGGAGGCGCGCCGCTGAGGACGCGGAGAAGTTGCGGCGGGAAGAGGCCGAGCGCGAGGA
>DWNA01000795.1:0-18906 GCA_018249835.1 Heliconius besckei | reverse complement strand
TATAAGGAGTTCAAAGCTTCACGTGAATGTAAATTCCTCCATCAAATACTTGATGTCTTGATTCTGCCCGGTTCGACATAAGTATTGTGTGGTGAAACCCAAATTAGTACCAATATATACCTAAAACCATCGCATTTACTGTACCTGCTGGTGCTGAGATGTTGTACCAATGATTTCAAAGCTAACCTATACGTTTATATTTGTTATAGGAATAGACACAGATCGAACAGAACACGCTTACGCGTCGGCACAGGAATACAAAGAGGCTCTCGAAGCGCTACGAAGGAACACCGGCATTGTGAGTGCATTTCAAAGTATAAAACCTTATTTATACTGTAAAGGCTTGAATATGTCGCACATTCAATGATAATGCTGAATATATGTATCTTATTACGAAAATTTTATACAATATTTTATTTATTGATACTTACATTATGCCCAAAGCTAGTGATAGAATTTTTAAATTGCCATATAAATATTTCATTGTCATAAATTGGCCATTTGACTCATTTTTTACATTTTTAAATTAACTTAAAGTACACAATTTTTAATTAATTAAATAGTTATTGTTTAATTGTTTTAGAAATTAATATTAAGTAATTTTTAATTGTTGACTAAAGAAAAGATAGTTTACTTTTCTGTCCTTACTTTTTTTAATAAAATTTTAATGTAAAATATGGAAGATTACAACATCATTACAAAGATTGCAATATGTTAACTCTGTATAGAAATGTGTTCTTATATTAAATATCTTGTAATTAATATTTTTGTTACAAATTCTTGTAAATTACCTTAAAAACATTAAATTTGTCACTAAGGGAAATATATAATTATTCTTAATTCTAAATACTATAAAAGAAAATTTAAATATTATAAAAAAACCTAACGTTACTCATGTTTCTATAGGAACGCAGCAAACCCCAACGTACACTTGAAGCGGATGACAAATCTAGTGATATATCAGAAGATATATCAGAAGAAATTATTCCAGATCCATGGGAACTGAACAATACGGCGAGAGCCGGCACCGAGATTCTATTTTTCAATCGCGTGCCAAAAGTCGGCAGCCAGACGTTCATGGAACTACTTAGGAGGCTTTCTCTCAGGAATCAATTTGGTATGTTTTATTATAATATTAATTAAATATTTCCGAATATCATGAAATTTATAGACATTATTTTTTGATCACATTCGAATCGTAATGGATATATCACTATTTTCAAAGTATGATGAGGATTATGTATAAACGTATTTACAGATAAAAAATCAATATTTGTGTTATATATATATATATATCATGAAGTTATATATAGTTATATAAATATTTATAATATAATAATCTATATATATATATAAAATCGAAAGGTCACTCACTCATCACGAAATCTCAGAAACTACGTGTGCTAGAAATCTCAAATTTTGCATAGGAGTTATTTATAGGACGTAGGTGCTCGCTAAGACGGGAATTTGCAATATTCGACTTCTGAGGGGTTGTTTTTGGGGTCGAAAGTTTGTATGAAACTTCGTTACTACAAATGCTAGGAGTCTCAAATTTCATAGACGTCACTTATAGGACATAGGTCACCCAAGGCGGGCCGGTAGTTTATAATATTTACCTTATAGGAAATTTAAACGCACAACAAAATTGTAATAATAACATTTATCAAATCTATAGCAAGGTCGCGTAAACCTCTGCAAAGGCACGCAAATGAAACATAAATTTAGCTTTTGGTATGCCATTGCATAAAATAAGTTATTTCAAAGACCTCTTACAATTTTTCATCATCATCATCAACAGCCATCTTTTGTCCACTGCTGGACATAGCCATTCCCCAATTCTCGCCACCACACTCGATCCTCAGCTCCTCGGACCCATCCGCCTCCCGCCAACCTCTTTACAATTTATAGTACATTTCATTTCATTCGTAGATTTTTATTTACAAAGACATTATAATATTTGCGTGCGTTTATGATAACAAAGCTAATAAAAATTGATGGTGCTATGTAAGCAGCGTTTAGATAAGAGATTGTATAGGACTATAGAACAGGCAGTAACATACATAAGATAGCTTTAGTTCTCTTTGAATTGGTTTAAAAACAAAATTATGTTTATATAGGTGTAGCGTCCATTTTACTAGTATTGGCAAACTGATGAAATTCACGCTGTATCCCGCATACAGCACGGTAGGCAAAGGGAACCTAGTGTTAAGACACTCTGTTCCCCACTATCCGCCGAATTTGTCGAGGCATTACTTGTTGAGTGGCGGAACTCAACGCTGGCTACATCTTCTTAAGTTCTACTGATTTCACTTTTTAATTTAAAAATAATAAGAATATACGTAATGGAATAATTCTACAAACCTCGAATATAAAATGAACTCTTCAATGTCAAAAACTTTCAAAAACAATAATGGTTGAAAATTTGACTAAGTAAATGGTGACCTTTTTACAAGTCAAAAGGAATTGTTTGCATTGTGTACTGTCGAAAAAGACCGTCTCAAAAATTTTATTATGATGTGCACTTCCCACGTCCCTCGGCATACTGAATATTTGCATGCTTTTAAATATTCATTTTTGTCTATTCTATTGAAATATTCCGTAGAATGACATAGCTTTGTTAATTGTTTCTTTAAAGATGAAATAAAATAATTTCAAATACATATATCACTGAATATTATTTATTACTATTGTAATTTACCTGTACATCTATGCAATATACCTGTATTTATATCTTTTGCGGCGTTGAATTCCGCAACCTAACACGCAAATGTCTTTAAAAAACTACATATGACCATTAATTGAAAGTACATCCTTTTTCTTTCTTGAAAATCCTTTTACTTTTAATATACCTACATACATTCATAATTTGTTAAAGCTTGTCACAAAAATAAATTGTATAAGAAATTGATCATAATTTTCCTATATAAATCCATTCCAAATCACGTTCCCCAATAAATTCTTCATTAAGATAACACAACTATAGTAATTTCATTCAATTCGTATCTTAAAAGGGGTTTTTTATTGTGAAACCTTTCTACAGATTTCCACCGAGACACTGTGCAACGTGTGGAAACGATACGACTGGCGCCCCCGGACCAGCAAGCCCTGGTTAGTCTGGTCTCCGCGCACTCACCTCCTGCCTCCTACATCAAACACGTGTGTTACACTAACTTCACCAGGTAATTTTTGTGTTAGAAATTATGTTTTATTGCGACTGTTGGTATGCCGGTTAGATTTTATTCTATTGTTCTATTTTTAAATGATAGTAAATAAGGATTGTCGACTTTAAAATCACACTCGATAATGTAAATATGGATTTGGGTAGGCAGAGAAAGCTTAGTGTTAAGACACTCTGCTCCTCACTTGCGACTGAAATCTGGAAGTAATGCGTGTTGAATGGCAGAAATCAGCGTAGCGCTTTGCGTCGACACCAGAGCGAAGAAATGAAAATATAAAAAAAAAATTCGAGTTCGAGTCGAGATCGAACCCACAACCTATCGTGGTTTCAGTCACACACTTGTGTTCCTGCACCAAAAGGTTATTTTAATATTAATATTTGTTAATCTCTTTTTATTTTCAACAAAAATATATAGAGCATAATATAAAACAGCTGCCTCAAAAAAAGTAATTGGCAAAAATTATACCATACAACTTTCTATTCATACAAAATAACAATATAAACGTTATTAAGAACACACACCAACTTATATAGTAAAAAGTTTAATTGCAAGCATCAATCAAAATGTAGCCGTCACCACGGGTGGAGTTAATAATCCTTACTCGTATATTAAAGGTGTGAAAGTGAATTTGGTTTGCTCATACGTCCTGGTATCTTCTATATCTACTTACTAAAACTATTTATTGCTATTGCTATAGCATATAAATACTTAGAAATCGTATTCTTTTTTCAAAAAAATCATACTACGAAAAAAAATCCGAATAATATGAATTCGAAACACTGCATGTTTAGTGGCGGAACTCAACACCGAAATTTGTCTTAACAGAGCGACAATGTAAAAATGATTTTACCACCGAATCGAGTTGGGGAATGAACTCACAACCACTACATTTACAACCCCTCTACGACACGAATGACGAATATACTATCAATTTATCTACATATGAACTGATATAGACTACGATAATTATCGACACAGGCTGATAGCTAAATGAAAATAATAACTTAACTTCACGCTTTATCCCTAGCGGGGTAGTCAGAGAGAACGAAGCGCCAAACACTACGATCTCTACATATCTCTTTCGCTTCGTCCACTGTCATCAACCTCTTCATACATGCCCCCCGAAGGGTCCTAATGCTTTTTACGTAAATTAAAATAATTATATTTATAAATGATTTTCATTAAGATCAAACACTCTATATGTATCTATTTATTTGACACACGTAATTTTTACATATCGCTTACATAAAAACAGTAATTAAGTATTAATCATAGTTAATTGCTGTTTAATTGATATTACGAATATGGATCTAACTTGCATGAATGATTATATCATCACTTGTCATAGAAGCAACTAGATAATTAATGTATAATTATCTACGAATTTAGATTCGTGCTGTTAAAGTGCTCTTTCGTTATAATTGAATACAACTAGAGAAATCTATTGTGTAACAACTGGTTAACTAAGATAAGATTATTTTATTATTAGCATCTTTTTACAATATTGCATGTTTCATGTTAAGGTTAAAAAGAAATAGGAATATTAAAATATTTATTTATTTGAATAGAAGTTGAAGAGTTGTCGAAGAACTAAAATGTTAGTCATTTAGCAGGGGAAATTTTATTAACAATTAATTTATTTATCGCATTTTGCAGTGTACCTAGAAAGAAAAACTACTTTATAATATAATATCATCCATTTTTAGAAACATGGTATGCTGTGTCTGGATCACAACGCTATGTAACTACATGGATATACTGCTGATGATGATGATGATGATGTTTAATATAATGAACTGTTAAAATATTTACAGGTATGGATATCCATCACCAATCTACGTTAACGTTGTACGAGATCCGATAGAACGAGTTATATCTTGGTATTATTACGTGAGAGCGCCATGGTACTACGTAGAGCGTAAAAGAGCTTTCCCTGATCTGCCTTTGCCTGACCCGGCGTGGCTTAAAAAGGTAAAATATTTTAAATTTTCCTAATAAGGTTGATTACCAAACACTAACGTTATTTTATCTCCTATTCGTATAGTTAAGTTTTGATAACAGTAGGAAGCTATAGCAATATATTCTCATATTATCAAATTAAGTTATGGTAAAATAACAGGAGAGCACACTAGAAACTCTCGCAACAAGTTAGTTTCGTCATATAATATTATTAATGGAGTTACTCGAAACTTATAACCTATACGGGTGTATTAAACTATGCACTTCACTTGTCCCACTAAGTGACTATACGTTTTAAATAAACAATTTTAATATAGTACAATTAAATAATATAAACGGAAAATATACATATTATAATATGTACCATTCTTATTCTTCTTTATTATATGTTACTTTTGTGTTATTTGAGAAATATAATATCGATAGTCCCTAGATAAAGTATCGAAAACAAAAAATGCTACTTTTCATGGGAGCTTTTATTTTTTATTAGATTACGATAAAACCATTAATTACGGTTATGTTTCGATTACACGCTTCACATCTTATTTGTATTTCAAAACGCTAATAAAAAAATACTTTTGATACTTTACCTCTGGATCGTCGAAATTTAAAAGATATTTTGCTCACGAAATTTTCAGAAAAAGATTGATTCATTTAAGAAGTTAATAAGAAACTATATATTTATGTAAAGGTATATATATGTGTCAATTAAAATTAAAATGCAAAACACGCGACACCTCCCCATGACGGAAACGATTAATCTTATTTAATCCCATGTATGGCCGTGAAACCAGAACAACATTATATTGTACTTTATTTTCAATAATATGTCGAGCTAAAGGGCGGTGTTGAGTTCCGCCACTCAATACGCAATGCCTCCAGGATACGCATCGGTGGAAAGTGGGGAGCGGAGTGTCTAACACTAGGTTTCCTCTGCCTACCCTGTTGTGTGCGGGATACACCGTGCGTCTCGTCTACATGTAAACCTTCTCAATTCCCATTTGTCTACAATACCTTATTTTTAACCTAAAAGCTTTAAATCAATTACATTTATATTCCTTTTATTTTCAAATATACAAAAGTAAATTTTTATACATACATTTCATTGGAAACCTAAAAACTGGCTGTATTTTACTCTCATTAAAAAGAAGTACAGATTTGTAACCACATTTTTTGTTATCTGGGAGCAGCGAACCTCCACACAATATATTTTTTAATAACCCACAAAAACATCTAAGGATCTGTTAGCAGCGACAAATTGCTTTTATTGATAGTTAAAATAATTTCTGTAAAAAAATACATCACTCAAAACCAGCGTTAAGACGACAATAATCGATCAAATCCGTCCTTTATGCCACTTTAATAAGATTATGACGTCTAATAGATAAAAGTCCTCCAGAATTCTCCAGAAAGTTGGGAACGGAGTGTGTTAGCACGAGGTTCCCTCTACCTACCCTGCTGTGTGGGGGATACAGCGTGTAGTTGATTTATTTCAGTTAATAAATAAAATAAAGCGGGATAAAATCCTTAGAATATTACGTGACGGTCTTACAATTAGTCCGTGACGGATCACGCGATGCCCCTTCATTATAATCTCTTTTAGACGTTCTGCTAAAGAATAAATCTATAATAATATTCGCTTTTTACTCAATAATTTTTCTATTTTATTTCATTAAATTATACAGATAATTAACACTTAATAATTTCTAATAGCTTACTTTCTAAATAATGATTTTTAATATTTGCAATCGTACAATTTTAGTTTCGGTACTTTACAACAGTAGTGATTTTTTTAAATAACATTAATATCTTCATATTATAATGGTATTAGGTTTAAGACTTGTCGAAATCTTTTTTTTTTAATGAAGTCAATATTTTCCTGTTAATTACTGATCTATTGTTGACCAAAATGTACACAACGGCTTTGTATAGAGTACCTAAAATCGTCAGACAGGACTAGCCACGAGGTGCAGACAAAAAATAAATGAGTTTCGGATGAACAAAAAATATGATGTTCTAATTAGAGTTTAAAAAGTCATCTTATATTATACTAGGTTCTTCTATCGGCGGTGGTGAGATAGGGTAATGTCCTTTATATATGTAGATAAAAAATTAAATGTATTTTTGAAACCAACTCTTCATATATTTGTAGGACTCTAGGTAATATAGCTAAAGCACATTTCAATAAAGACTAACAAAAATAAATCAATTTCTATATCTTTAAACTTTTAAATTGAATTTAAGCAAAAACTTAAAAATAATTTTACTGGCTAGCGACCATTGTTAGGGGGATCTAAGACGTGCGTGACGGATAACGCAACGCTTTTTATATGGACAAAGGTGATGCGCTCATAACAAATTAAAATATGAAAATATCGACAACCTAATTGAAATTCCAATTTTTTACTTTATATTATTTGGTTAACCGAGTATCGGAATAAGAATATTATTAACTTTTTTTATGGGTTTTTACTAGTTTTTAACCGACTTCTGTAAGAAAAGGAGGTTATCAATTTGACTGTATTTTTTTTAGAATGTGATGATGGGTAACAGTATAAAAAAATATTTTCTGCAATAAGCTATAAAAAAACTGAGTTATAAAAAGAAACTTGCCCAAAACTGTTCAAATTTCACAATATTATGATAATTTTAATTATGTATACTAAATCGAATATTTAATAATTATAATTAAAAAAGTAAACAGTTTAAAGTATTTAAGTAAAGCTTAATTGTATTTTAGTAGGTATAAAGTACCACATATCCTTCACTCTGTGAAAAAAAAAACGCAAAAAATGTGAAAATGTATTAATATATTAGATATATTTATTGATTTGTTATTACTTTTTGTATAAAAAATATTCGTAATGCTCTTTACAGGATTTCGAAACTTGCGTTCTTAGCGGTGATCGTGAATGTCGTTACTTAGAGGGGGAGACACACGAAGGGATTGGAGACCATCGAAGGCAAACTCTATTTTTCTGTGGGCATGATCCACAGTGCACGTAAGTTTGGATTTTTTTTATATTTCTGTACTGTGAATCTAAAATAATATTATATGCATTTTTTTTATTAATCACTACGCTATTGAGACACCAGTCAGGCCTATAATGGTCAATAGCGCGAAATAGACCAGAATGGAAGAAGTGAAGAGAGGCCTTTGCCCAACAATGAGATGGTGCAGGCTAGGGAAAAAAAAAACTACGCATCAATATGACTTGGGGATTGATCATAATCGTAGTCTGATTATATGATTACAATGCGTCTCCCGTATATCCCACCAGTATTTGTCCAATATCCATCTAATTAATATGACAAAGGGATAAAAACCATACATTTTCGGAAATTATATTCTACATATCTATATAATATATTCCTTAACATTTAACATTTTAAATTTGCACTAGCCCGTGTCTCTTAAGACTAATTTCTTTCTTCAAAGGTTGTCTGTAAGAGATTGCTATCAGCAATAAGATCGCCTTTGCACGCTCTGGATTTATTTTAATATTGTCCTTTATTGTCCTCTGCATTAGCTTTGTGTGCAATAAACTTTTTCAATCTATCTATTTATATTCCTAAGCATGGTTTCAAAACGTAAGTGGTAATATTTGATATTTATATCCTTTTCAGACCATTTAACAGTTTGGAAGCTCTGCAACGTGCAAAACGTGTGGTAGAAGAACAGTATGCGGTTGTCGGCGTGCTCGAAGACATGAACTCAACGCTTACTGCCTTTGAGCGTTATGTCCCTAAATTTTTCCAAGGCGCTCTGAGATTATACTGGGGTAAGAAGTCAATGAAATATTGGTTTCTTTTTTGTAGGGAATAAAAAAGTTTAATTTTATAATAAATTTGTTTTAAAATGTTAAAGATTCATTATTATTAAACGAAATAATAGCATAACATAAAATTTGAATAAGAATTTTTTTGGGTGATACCATAGTCTTAAAACTCTAGTCACTCTGTAATAAATGATTATATTAGTAGCTAGCCATCAATTTGTAGATTGGTCTAGCAAACTGGTCTAGCAAATTAAGAACAGAACGAAATAAAGTTTTATACCATTAATATCGTTATTTACAGAGGAATTAAATACATTTAACCGGATCAACCGCAACGCGTTTAAACCACCAGTCTCGGAAGCTGTGAAGAACATCGTGCGAGCAAACTTCACGCGGGAAATCGAGTTTTACGATTTCTGTAGACAAAGGTTACATCTCCAGTTAAAAGCATTACGAGATCCTTCCATTAAATTACCAGTTACATCAAAATATCTAGTACCTTTGAACTACAATAACTTATAAAAATTAAGACTGTTTTTTTTTTATTTTTAAAAATATTTTTTTCTTCAACGTGGTGCACGCTTAATAATAAACTGATTGAACGAAATTCTAATTTTTCACTTTATTATAAGCATGCGATTTATATGAATTTAAAAGTGTTGAATGTGCTTAATTATATTATTAATTAATAGTTAAATATTGTTATAATATGCATTAGATTTAATAGTGTTCGTACTTTTAAAAGTTTAGTGACATCTGTGGGATGTTCTAGAAACTGCTTTACGTAGGTGTAAGTCAATAAGTTTTAGCGCCATCTTCTTTCACTTTATACTGAGCAATTGAGAAGAATTGAGCATATAACATTGTTTTTAGTCATTGTAGTAAAGTAGGTACCTATTTAAAAGAAAAAACTATTAATTATTGTTATTTTTATGTATAATATTATATGTTATGAATACTATATCTAGTGGATGATATTACAAATTGTAAATTAATATTAGCTGTTAATTAAATATATTTATATTATCTGTTCGTATAATTATATATCGTTCTTGTTATACTAAAAGCTTAGAAGCTTTTCTTTTATTGCCGCTTCTTCCACGTTAGGATAACCATTGCATGTCAGGTAGACATTAGATCAGAATATCCCAAATTCTCAAAAATATTATTCAATTTCACATGGCAATCAGCTTGCCCGAGCTTAACTGCGTGTACCTGCGACATCGGCGGCTGTATGCTGTAAATAATAATTGTTACTGTTTTTACATTTCATGAAGATATTTTTTGCAGTTTATTGATATCAATATCATTTTTTATTTAATATGACTAAATGCTTATAGATATATAATATATTATAGGACATATAAATTTAACGTACTAGATTTAAATTTAACGAACAATAGACACTGGCCCTTAGCAGAAAATAGGGCTCTGCTTAAGAAGGCCGTGAGTCCCTTACTAGTTACTCTAGGATCACCATTCAAATTACCTAATTCTAAGCTGCAGTTGAACTTACCACGTCATCGAATGGAATAGCTGTATATGCATGTGACATGTTTTATATTGTCTATAATTCTATATGAATGTATTTATAGATTATATAGTAAACAGTGAAATCAGCCGATAATTATTGCGCAGATAAACAAAACGTGACAATTGTTTATAAATATTCTGTATCTTATTTGCATGCAAGGATGGCATTCGTTAAGGAAGAAATGCGACGTTTGTAATATAAACTATTTCTTTTAAATGTAGATTAGCTAACATACTTTTACTTATATAATTTTGTAAATTTCAATTTATTTATTAACAATATCATGCAATAATTGTGATATGTTTAGTTTTTAATGATATTCAAGAGTAAACAATAAAATCTTGATTTGAATATTTGTTTGATTCCTTTTTCTTGTTTTAGTTATATCTGTGTCATATTTGCTTTTATAACATTGAATGAATGTGGTGAAGGTGTCAGTCCCCAATTATTCAGCTTTTTATTATTTTATTTTATCTTTTTTACAGTAGGTTTAGGTAACCTTCCATATATTTTTTTACTTAATAAAATATATATTTCTAAAATATTTATTAATGAGGTTATTGATATAGAGAAAAGTCAATTTTTTATACTCTTATTTAACAGTTTCAATTGCTTTATTGTATAGAATCTTTTTCCTAGTTTATACAAGTTTTTAAGGGAAAAATTGCAATTCTGAAAAGATTTTATAAATATTGCGAATAAAATAATATACTGTGAGAATATTCATTATTATGTTTTCATTATCAATTATATGTAAGACTACTTGAAATTTATATTTAATAAATATACCACTGATAAGAAGACACAAAGTCAATGACCAGTAAACTCTCATAAAAATAAAAACACCGAGGACATTTAGTCAGTAAAGTAAATGTCATCTTTAAGATGAAACAACAGCATCATATTATGAACATTCGTTTATTCGTAAATTTATTGCTAAAACATTTGTCAAAAAGTACAATTACATAGACCAATAGGACAGCATCTCTGCATCGTACATTAAAAATTAATATGGCCACATTAAAAGATTTCAGGTACAGATAAAATAAAAAAAACATTGTAATAAATATTGCTCAGCGCTTACTTATAAATAATAATTTAATTACATAATTCCTATTAGTCTCATTCATAAATAGAATCACAAATATCGAAACAATTGATATAAATTCATTTGTAAAAAGTATAATTGTCATGAATTTATTAATATAAAAATATAAAATATTTTTCGAGTTCTATATTTCCACTTAAACATTTTATATATGCAATTTTTCAATCTTCACTTTGGAAGCTTAACAAATAACCGACATATAGACATTATTATTTTCGTAACAATTCACAAATACAAAAATAACTTAATAAGGCTACTTTCATCATAATATATATTTTATTTAATTAGTAAAATTTATTTACAAAATTCGATAATTGATGTGAATAATATCTTTACTGATCGTTATATTAAATATATTATAGTATCGTACATTGTATTAAAATATTATTATCATTCAGAATTTATCTCTCGGTCTACAAACAAGGAACTAATATGGCGACTCGCGCGCCTCGCTCTCGGCATACTCCTCTCAAAACCCACTATTGCTTTTTTATTGTCCATTGGACGTTTAACTATTATATAATAGTATTAAAATTTATAAACATAAACGTCATCACGACAAATGGCACTAAACGAGCTCAACTCGTATTACAATATCCTACGCCTATTCTACTCTTTTATCACAACAATATATAAGCCTCGATTTGGGACTATTCTTTCGCTAGCGAATCCTTCGTAGCTGCACTGTTTTGTAGGCACAGGAATGTGTCCAGCATCCGGAGCCCCGGGAGGCGCTGTGAGGCCTACCGGAGAGCTCGCTTACGACCGTTCTCCACCAACGCTCATCATTTACATTTCTCCTAACATCACCATTTCAGTAAAATGAAGGATGCCAGTCTACAGTGGGGTGAAGCGCTACGGGAGACGGCGACGTAAATGTTGTAGCGCCGAGAGCGAGGCAATCGAAACAATAATTAGCTCCGCTATTATTATCCCAAAACTGTTGGCCTTTACACTGAAATCGAACAGCAAGCTCCAGCCTCTGTCCCGATGAAATACAAGGTGCGTAGAGTAGGAATTGAAATCGATCTGCAAAGCCGTCGCATGAACCTTGAACATAATTGGCCTGTAAATCTGTGTACGTCTTCCAGCGATTCATAGTGTAGCGTATGTGTACTGTCTTATGGAAATCTAAGTTTCGTACGCGAACAGAGCCACTTATAGTGACGTGAACGCCGTCACAAACACGTGAACTTTCTAAACAAACATTTTGTTTTGCCAATTTTTCCGTGAAGTCTTGCGGAACTTGAAATAGGGGAACTAGTGTTAAAGCACCAAAACGAGGTGTAGGCCTTGCAGGAGGTGAACTCTGAACGTCACAACCGGTGAGATCATCATATGCTGATTTCGGAATAACGGGTATCTCATCCATAAAAGTTTTTACATCAGCTAGATCGAGGCCTAAAACATCTGCAAAACGAACTATTTTTTTACGACCAGGAGTTCCAGGAGGTGTTTTGCCCGTTTTTAAGGATGAGCATCGTCGTACTCGCTGCGGTTTATCATCTTCTAGGTCATCATCTGTTTTGCAGTCAACTTTTAACAGAGAAGGATCGATTTCAGGTGTTGGCGACAACTCTTTTTCAGTGACAATTTCACTAGTTACTATTTCTGCTAATCCGTTATCTATTAGTATGGTTTCGTCCAAATTGTTTTCTTTGCTCTCATTACCACTTACCGTTAATATTTCTTCTACACCATCTAAACTTTCACAATCATTAATTGACAACTTCTCCACTGAGTTTGTAATATGATTTTTGGAATTTTTCTCATCAAGAATTATTTCATCAATAGCGTCAGAGGGGTCGCTTTTTGCCGATTCAAATTCCGAGTCACTGTCTAACGTAGATGTCTGGAGTTGTAAATTAAATCGATCTTGATCTATAACAGAAACGGGATAAACAGAACAATCAATTTCATCGTAGCTGTTTTGTCGAGCGCAGCCCTCAAAAGTAATAGCTGAATACAAAGGCTTGTCAACGTGACCATTTTCTCTAGGTGTAGGTTGTGTTTTAACAGGTGATTCTGTATAAAATGCCGTAGAAAATTTAAATCCATTTTTTCCATTATCAGGTTGCTTCAGTAACAATTTACAATGGTCTTTGTGTTCTGTACTAGATTGAACATCATAAAAAGGCAGTTCTTCTTCTTTTTGTTTATCCGGATAAGATGGCTCATAATTTTCAACTGGACTGGACGGACTCTCACATTCTAATTCAAAATCATAAAATGTGTCAAGGTCTTGTTGAGGTTGGGTAGAACTTGAAGGTCGATGTGTATTATTTTCACGCGTGAGCCAGGTATTTTCACATTGATCGTCTTGTGCGGCGCCCAGGCTTTTGAGACGCGAGTGCAAATCCCGGGCGAATGCGGCGGCGCGGCCGCGGCACGACATAGGCAACAACGTCGTAAGACCGCACTGGGATGCTGCGCGATCTCCACTCATCTGCGTCTGAAATTGTAATAATACAAATAATTACTTTACTTACTACTTATTAGTAATAAATACTAGTACAATTGAAAGCAAACGTTTTCTATATTATGCATCTTTGTGGTATAAATTATTATAAACAATTCATTCGCGAGTAGTGACTATCATGAAAAGTGAATGTCAAGTGTGAACGACATCGATAAGATTATTTGTACTGGGTACTATAAATAGCGGTACTCATTAATTTCTATTTACTTTCAAAATGGAATGTAAAAAATTAAGATGTACATACGTAATGTGCCTATGAAAAGACATAACAAATCTTAAATATAGATTAAACATAATTTAATCAGATAAAATAATTATAATGATTTTTATAGTTTATTCTGTAACCGTGTACCACTGGCCTAATAAATTTTAATTTAATTATTACGGTAACTTATTTAATTTATTTAGATTATTAAGTGGCTTATAATTTAATGAAGAATCCATTGTCATCAATCAATAGACACATACATATATTACGTCGAAACCACGTCCCAAACCACAAAAGGTTAAGTAAGATTTCTTTTTAAAATTATGTCTCAATTGGTTGATTTAGTAATATTATACTCGTATATTATACTCGTATGGGTAACATTGCAAAATTGGTCTCGATTGGAATGAATACGCGTTTGTTTTAAGAATTCTGGTTTGCCAGAGTTTTAAAAGGGAAAATTGAAAGATTATGTTTGTTCCACCAGTGCATTCAAATTAAACATAAATAGCTCCTTGTAATGCAATGACGAGAGCCGCCCACGGCGCACGTCACATGATAGTAGCTCATGCCAAAAGAAATACGCGACGCCAGGGGGCGGATCTAAAATAGTCTTTATACAGATGTCGATTTTATTACGGTTTCCTGCGGATATAGATTGAAAATTCTAGGTATATTTCACATGCTAAGGTTATAGATAGGATATTTAAATTTAAGTTTTTCGAGACTTTTCATGATTTTACAAAAAAAACAGTATTATTCTTTATCTCGGATACAGCAGGGTAAACAGAGGGAACCTTGACACGACACTCTGTTCTTCCGAATTATGAATGAAGATTTTATTGATTTTCACACAATAGAAAAACTGTTATTATATTTATGATATTCTGGATATTAAAGCAATTTAAATAATTTTGAATAGAATTAATAATTTAAATATCATATAAATGATTCAAGGTTTTTAGGGTTCCGTACTTCAAAAGAAAACCATAAAAAACTTATAAGATCACTTTGCTGTCCGTCTAACTGTCTGCCAACTGTCTGTCTGTCTATCAACATCATTTTTCTTAAAATTAAGTGAAGCTGAAATATCTAATATTAAAGTCGATATCTAATATTAATGTCGACGGTCTCTTGTTGTACGGAAAAAATAAAAGCTTCTTATTCAACAGATATGAGCGTTTATGAATATTTTTTTTGTAGAAAACGATTGCATATACGCTCAACTTTTTGTTGTCATATTTCCTTTGACCTAACATTATGAAAAAGGTACGGAACACTCGGTGGGCGGATGGAACTCGCACTTGACCGGTCTTTTATATCAACCGATAAGAACGATTTATCTATCATAATAACTACATTAACAAGTGGTAGACGTGATTGAGGTAGGTCAAGCATAAAATAATTGAACTTATTAAGAACAACACACACCTACTCGTTTATATCTTCAATTACTTTTATATAATCACAGTTACGAAGTCTCGAAATTTAGAAGCAAGTAATGTAATATCATAAAATAATAAAAATTATATGATAAAAGGCTCGTTTAAAAATAACGTCCATGTAAAGGAAGTGAAGATTTAGTATACAAGTGCATTTCAGTAGTCAAAAACAAACGTTGTTTACCTCCTTTTTTTACTTAAGTACTCTCTTGTTGTTATGGACTTTTTTATATAAAATTTTTACATAAGTTTATAATATTTAAATATACCAATGAAAAAACAACGTTAAGTATTTGGTAGTTCAATAGCTTATTAGCTCGGAGACTATGTTGATTTTTAAATACATTTGATAGCATATGGAAAGAAATTAAATAAAGTTAAAAAAAGTAATATATAACTTATTATATTTTTAACATTTTAGTCGATAACGAACATTGCACGAAGTTCGAAAAGATACAAAGTTATACATTCAATGTAAAACTCAGTTAAAACTCATTTAAAATACAAGTATAACATTGAATGAAAATATATTCTTTTATCTTTAGTACCTATACTTTGTATTGATTTACGAGTACCTACTAATTCATAAGTTTTTACAAAAAAATACAATTTGGTTATGAGTTCAAATTCTATAGTAGAATTATAAATTCCTAATTTGATAGTAAATGTCTTATTTCTTAAAACATCATTAAGTGCTATGACGTGACGTATGTTTTATACAATTAGATAAAACATAGATTGTAAACATTAGAAACTAGTATTATAGAGGCTCAATCAAGAATGTTGATAAAACGGTCATCGAACTCCAATGATAAGACAATTGCGAATTACAGTACTGAGTGCTGATATTGACAAATTTATAGCCTCAAGCTCAGTAAGTTGCCAACGAGTTTGATTTAAAAGGAGTAATAAGAAGCCGTCGTCAACTATTTAAACTTATTTGTTTTTGTTTGTACATAACATACAAAACTACTGAAATATTTAAATATTTTTAAGTTAGATATAATTTTAATTATAATATTTAGGGATATTTTATATTATTACTATAATCTTTAAGATATAACAATTGTCAGAATGATTTCAAAATGTTAATTTAAATAATTTATAATTCAAAATAAATTTATATTGAAGGAACAATCTATTACTGCTTGTATAACATATAAGTTACAATTTCCTATTGAGATTAATAGATTAATAGTGGTTAGACAAAAGGAACATAACAATTTATATGGTCCGATACAATGTAGCAATAGTATATTAAGAAAGAGGAAGGTATATTCAGATTTCAGATGTCATTGCCAAGCACATGGCAATTGGTTATTTTAGTTTCCATGAAATATGTCTGGATGCGTCTCCGTATTATTTTAAAACGAAAATAGTTTAATAATCTTGGTATTGAAGAGTCACTATTTAAAAAAATCAACAATGAAATTAAAAAAATGCAAAACCATTTCTTTTATAGATAATCAAGTCTTGTAAGCTGTGGGTATTATTTATCATATATTTATCATATATTTATCAATTATGTTAGTCAGTAAATATATTACCAAACTTTTTATGACATATGAATAACAAAAAAATGACGTTATCGATTACATGGAAAGTGATAGACAAAGATATAACCGGGTACAGGTGTTGTTGAGTAACCTATTTTAAGAAAAATTTTACTCAGATACTTGAATGTTGAAGAGCATATTAGATATGAAATGTTCATATCACTTATTTTTCACGTATCTCCCGCATTTAGGGGGTAAGACATTGCAGAGAGTAAATCGTGATTAGCACTCTATTCTCTACATTTATTAATTTTATAATTAGTGGCGTAAAATATCTATAATATTTTTCTTCATGGTTGTACTTAAATCTTGTATGGAGAAAGGATGAAGGGTCTTCAAAGACCTTTTTTTTAGCAATTCTTCAGAATGCGGATAGGGATTTGAATCCAGATAGCCAGACATGCACCAGTTGATTCACGAATCACAATGTCCCAACGTCCAATGACGTTCTCACTTGTATTGAAAAGTACAATAGAATAATAATTTTAAGTAATTAGTCCACGTTATTCACATAATATAGACATTTACATTCTCCATTTTCAAGGGCATAATTTATCATAATCAATTCCGAAATAGAAATAGACGCCTCTAACCATAGATATGGCCCTTGGCATTGTAGTCGTATGTAATGGAATTACCTACACTGGCTAAACGAGTATGACCGCTACGTGCCCTCTGCTATCGATGCGCACATTTTAAAATTTTAATATTAAACATACTTTATTGAAAAAAATTTTTTTTTCTAAAGAATTAATATTATGGTAAAACAAAGCGCGACGTCTATTATTAAGCACGTCAATGTCAATGTCTCAAAACTCCTGATAAAGTGGAGAGAGTAGTGTCTCTACAGTAGATTTGTCTCTGCCTAATTCCTAGCCAATAGGTAATGTGAAAGATTTCCGAAGCTAAAAAAAATTATTATACTAACGTTATGATTTATTTATTCCATTAATTAATTTCGGAACCATTTAATTTGAAATGTTATGTGTGTGTGTGTGTGACATAAGTATGCACCGCTCGATTTTACATGTTTTACATAAGAAACAATTTAACATGAGTATTATATTTCTGACCTTGTCTTATCATGATGCATTTCCCTGGTATTATTCATTTATATTTATTAACTTAAACACAAAAGAACGTAAATAACTGTTATGAAACTCTTAATCTCACGAAGATGACAACTCCTTATAGCTGTTCAGACGTATATCTTAAAATAATGAAGTCTCGAAATAAGGAATTATATACAAAGTAGAACATTTATATAGTAGTTTATTAGTACTATTTACTATTAGATATTAGTCGTTCGACTTGTTATAGATCAGTAGAAATTGTAATCGACTCATGGTACTGGTTAAAGAAAATTAATGCGCTTTCTAGAGGATAGCTCGAGCTAACTTTTTACGGTTTCTCGAAATATTTAAATAAATAAAAAACATTATTAATTCGAGTTTCAGTATAGTGATTTAAGTAAAGAAATATTTTTTTTGGTACTTGATTTCGTAATCTACAGTATTTTTTAAACTAAGTAGGTACCCTAAGAAAGTTCCAGTATCCATAGAATATATATTCTGTATAACCAATTATCTCCTATTTTATTATGATATATTAGTTTATCTGTAGCGTTTCTTATAAAGAAACACTTCACTATTATATATTGTT
>DWNA01000794.1:0-18926 GCA_018249835.1 Heliconius besckei | reverse complement strand
TTGAATTATTTCAAAGTATTGAAATTATATATTTGAGAGCTTGATTGGGTATTGGACGTAAATTTTGGCTTGGGCACTAGACGATTTTGGGGTGGGCACAGTCCATCCGGCACCTCCCTTTAGTTAAGCATTTTTAGAGTATTATATTTTATAACAATGTTAGCATTAACTGACATATTGGTTACTGTAATTATATTATGAAAGGTGACAGCACAAGTGCCAGCCAAGATGAAAACTTGGAAAGACACCAAAAACTCAATGGCGTAGTCTATACAACAAAGTAAATACATAAATTGAGTTGACTTATAGTAATTAGATGCCAGTGCTAGTCTACCCCACTTTGGTACTTCTTAGTACTAAATATACAAAATAAATAATTAAAATTTTTAATGTTGTAAAACATTTGATGTGTTGTTTTGTATGAATTTCATTGACTGGTATTAACATTTTTAATGCTACCTATAAGAAAAGATATTTAATTACCTATGTCTTTAAAGCATTGTAAAATGACAAAGTGAGAAGATTAAATTATGAAAAATAAAAAGTTTCTACATTTTTTATTAGTGCCTTTTATGTTTGTGTGAAAATTAATTATTCACTTCAGTCAATGTCAGTAACTTTTTTATTTAATATAATAAATTATCTACGTATGACTTAGAACTAAATTTAAAAATAAGCCTCAAGTAATGTTTTTAAAAAAATAAGAACATATTTCGTACGATCATTTTCATTGAGTGTTTGGAATATATTAGCTGATTATTAGATGATAGCTTTGAATAGAATAGCTTATATAGCCCTTATATATCCAAAGCCAAAGCTATATCAAAATATCATGATGAATGTCGAAGACAAAAATGATCACCAGTCAGAGAGACACAACAGTTATCATTGCATCACAGTCTGTAAACAGGTTCCAGCTGCATTCCTGAGGGAACGCCAACGCGAACGGTGATGGCTAATTACCTCCCGATCTTGAACAGAATTACCTTGAACGATGTCGCTAAGAATCTAGCGTATGCTACGTATGCTATATTGGACACTAGACTTTTATCAGTTTAGTGCTGTTGACATTCTTTAAATGCTTACTGTGCATTTAAATGGCAATATGTAACTTGATTATACATATATTTGAGGCCGTCGTGGCGCAGCAGCACAAGGGTGTGACGGTTGTGGGTTCGATCCCCACTCGAGGAAGTGAAATATTTATTTACGTTTATATTTTCATTTCTTCGCTCTGGTGTCGAGGCGAAGCGCGGCGTTGAGTTCTGCCACTCAACATGCAATGCCTCCAGAATTCGGCAGAAAGTGAGGAACGGCGTGTTTTAACACTACATAGGTTCTCTGTACCTACTCTACTGTGTGCGGGATACAGCGAGAAGAAGACAGTATAATTAATGTTTAAAAAAGACAAAAAACGGTTTTAATATGTAAATAAGTTTACCACTGCTCTTGTCGATAAAGATCATGTACAACTTGAGAATACCTTATTAGTTATAAGGTCGTTAAGTAACAAAGGTACGACATGTACAATCGATGCCACATACTCGTAATCATTCATAGTTCAATGTTCTAATTAAGAATTTCTTGGCACTGTATGATAAATGATAAGATTATAGATATAAAACAATTCTTGACTTCCTGTTACATCGTACTTTTCCTCCCTTATCGCGTATACTATCTAATACGAGTAGGTTAAATACAATTAACTCAGTATTATGTAGAAGAAGCAAAAATGGTGAAGTTTCTGCAAAGTTCTATATATTTTAAATATATACAGCTTTGCAGCTTATATAGCTGCACTTATATAGTACAGTACAGGTTATCGTAATTGAACCGTTTATCATGCTTTCATTAGAATGTTAATTTTAACTTAATTAATACACGAGTTTATTTATAACAAAATGTTCTGAATCTTTGTTCAGTTAAGTTCAATAATATGTCATTTATCATACACATATCGAAAATTCACAAAATTTTAAAATAATTTTAGTATAGAACGAAAACTCTATAATTATTGTACCTCAAATCCACTATCCAAACTAAAGAACAGGTTTCCTGCAGCGAAATTATAAAGTGAAATAACGCATACCTACTTTATCAGCATAATTAGCGTTATTGATAATCGCGGAGAAATGCTGCGGTTGTGCCAGTTTTCCGGAAAAAATGTAATCTTGTAAGATGTACACGATTTAGCGCATTCCGATCTAAATATACGTGTGACGGCGCGTGACGCGCTGGAGCTGACGCGGCGCCCACGTCAGCGGTTAGCACCCACTGAATCACGCGCCAAGATACCACCATCACCAACACACCGAACTCTATCTCAACTTAATTCAAATAAAAAAAATAAATCAGCTTCACGCTTTATCCCGCACACAGCAGGATAGGCACAGGGAACCCTAGTCTTAAGACACTCTGTTTCCTACTTTACGCAAAATTTTGGAGGCATTGCGTGTTGAGTGGCGGAACTCAACGCTACCAGTAGAAATGAAAATATAAAATTTAAATAAACGTTCCATTTACTCGAGTAAGATCGAACCCAGGGTTGTGACTGTAAACGCGCCTAACCAGACTTTGTGGCCCTGCGTCACGACTGGCCTCATTTTAATTCAACTTTAATTTTTTGTACAATACGTACTGTGATATCTTCAAAAATATGTATTTGTTTTAATGATATTATGATAATAACTCCTTAGAAGATATGCCGACAGATTTTTATCTAGATCGTTTTTGGTGAATTCATTATTAACATTTTATGTATTCTATTTAATACTGCTCTTTTTCTTCTTTTATTTCTATTGAGGTTTCAGTTTTTATAGGAGTTTTTTATTATATTGCCAAGAGAAAATTATGTAATTAATATATATCTATAATCAGTGTAAGACGGCGTACTTGAGCGAGTTATCGAAGAGCAGGCTGCCTATCTTTATCTGATAACCTATTCTACTTCACAGAGAAAGTTAATAATGTGATAACGGATTGAAAAAGATACACAATCCATAGAATTATATGTGATTTTTGTTGCCTTGCTATTTATTTAAATATTTTTCTCATTAATTTCTGCCAGTCGAGGCCAGTCGTGGCGCACAATGTCTGCAGACGAGGAAAGGAAATATTTGTTTAAATTTTTATTTTCGGAAGGAAATCTTTATTTAAATTTACACAATTCAGCGGGAACGGAGTGTCTTAACACGAGGTTCCCTTTGCATATCCTGATGTGTGCGGGATACAGCGTGAAGCCTAGGGTTAAGACATTCTGTTCCCCACTTTGTTTGTTGAGCGGCAGAACTCAACGAAGCCCTTTTTTGCTTTGGCACCAGAATGAAATCAAAATATTCATAAACAATAGTTTGAGTGATTTTCCGAGTGGGAATCGACCCCACAACCGTCGCGTTATAGTCACATGCTTGTACCCCAGCGGCACGGCGACCTCAAAGCAGTATAATATAAAAGGATAAATCTCTAATTACAGCTTAGGAAGTTATTTTAGATGTAAAATTATAAATATGATGAATGAAATTTATATTAATAAATAAGCCTGCTTGTGCAGTTCTCTTGGATACCAGCAAACCGGCTCTGTGACTCATTCAATCCGAGCTTGGACCCTCCCCCCTACAGCCGATCCTCAAAACATTCTTGTATGACATGAAATCTAAATAAACAAAAATATAAACATTTCTAAATAGTTTAAAATTATAACTTCAATGATGTACTTCTGATTTTCTAAAATAAAGTAAAAGAATACCTAATTTTACTCTATACCATGTTTTTATAGGTCTAAAATATTTTAGATTTATATATATAAAATAGAGGAAAATATAAAAAAAAACCCTATAATATATAAGTATATACCTAACTTCTGGAATATGTAAAGGATGACTAATCGTTTCTAGACATTAGCCCGACAAGTCTCAACTTGAAAGCAAGGCGAGCGCCCTTCGGACTTCGCACGATAACCTCTGCCCGCTTGTAAGGAATATACCACGTCGGTGGTAATGCGTGTTGAAACGGATTTATTTTACATTAAATACTTACTTTTGTGTAAATAATATAAATGATGTATTCGCACAGTAACGTCATATGAAACAAGTTATTTTTAATAATTTCTTTGTTTTGCACATTATATTTTAGCATACGCCATACGGCTACTTATTCATAAGTATAAAGATTTATTCAAATTAATAAGCAATTTTTGTTTTTGTACTTCATTGTTCGGTTTCCGAGGCATGGCAGAGAGAGGAAATGAAAATGTTAAATATTTAAGACGTAAGTCTTAGTTAAGAGTGTTAAGACACTCAGTTCCCTTAAGACCCGTCTGTTAAATATTTTTTTAAATTGAAGAAAATAAAATAGATTAGCGATTTTTTCTACAAACGAATTTTATGTAGAGTCTGCTTATTTTCCTTAATCATAATTGAACAAAAATAAATCTCAACCACATTGGGTGCCAAAGTTGACCTGCCTACAAACAAAATATACACAATCGTTGATTCCATTCCTGTTTCTCTAAAAACATTGGAATGAAGTTTAATATTTGTAGAGCTCAGATTCTTTTGTGCCTAATCAAGGTATACTTTTTCGTTTTGTATTATTTATTTTAATAAGAATTACATAAATAGATTTACATATAAAATAGAAACGTCAGCAATAAAAATATAAGACAGTTCTATAAGCAAAAAACAAAGTTAACGGGTTTTCCCGCTTAAATATCTAATTTCTTAAAGGTCACATATGTAACTAACTCATAGCCGAATTTCCCAAGCAATCATCAAAACATATTACTTTACAATATGTCTTATATATATATATATGAGTTTATAATATAAATTAAAAAGAGGTATTTATAATGGAGAAAAAAAATCGCTAAGGCCGTATAATGACCTCAGGCAAAAGCAAGCAAGTGTCGGGTGAAACAGGAATTGACATGTTTCTGAATCAGTTAGTAAGGGAGGGCGGCGATGCAGTTTGCAGCTGAAAATGACCTTAGCGCTTACTGGGAGCTCAGTTTAAATTTATTAAAGAAAATGATATTTACTGCTAAATTTAAAAAAAATCTAATATTTGAAAGTACTTTAGTTACTTTTTTTTTTATTTTAAAATAGCATTAATTTCATTCAATCTATGAGACTATCTATCTATCTATGAAAATAAAAATAAAAAGAAAATAGCTTATTATGTTATCTTTTTTGATAAGACATAAAGAACAGCCATTTTGCCATTTTATATTTATTTACTTACAACTCATTCCTTAGTATTTATCTGTCTAGGATTTCTGAGTGTTATCAGAGACATTGTCTTGTCGTATAGTTCAGTGATCGCACTGCGTCGGCGTCGGCAACAGTGGAGGCGCAGGCCTTCTGACCTGCAATCGCGATTGACGTCACATGCATGAAACAACTCTATCTATTTTTTTGCCGCCATTTAAAGTTATTAAAATCGTACTTGACCTTAGAAAATATTTCACAGATAAACTTTACATGTCACCAACACGATTAAAATTTATCAGTGTTGTAGAGAAATGTCAAAAGGTTATAGCGCTAATTATTATCATCAAGCGACTTATTACATATAAGGTAAAAAATTATAATCTTTAAAATATTACTAATTGCATTTAAAAGTAATAATTTTTCAAGTTTCAATTCGTCACTACTTAATATGATAATTAATTAATTTTATTATCAGGTATAGAGAGGGCAGTCACGGCGCGTGCGCGATGACGTGACGGATACATGTATAAGTTGCAAGCGCGACGGAAGATGCGCTTGCGTCAGAGGAAGCGCCTTTTTTGTAATGGCTGAGAGTGGAGACCAGGATGAGATGGAAAATAGAGGAGCGGAAATACTCGTTCGTCTGTCAATGTGACGACAATGCGATGCTATTTGTGTTAAACGAGCGATTTATTTCAGTCAGTCATGGCGTGAATGTCCGCAGCGGAATTTCGGCCGTGAGGAATCCGATTCCGTTAGGTTGATGTGCGAGAGAGCCGCTGGTACAGAGGAGCCGGCGCGAGCGGCCCGGGAGTCGCGGCGTGGCGACACACTAGATACTTGTTGCCGGGCAGACGTCGGAGTCTCTGTCGACAGTCGACAAAGCACTCGGCCCACAGCCCTCTCGAATGCCATTATTTGCACAAAAGGAAAATTCGAGATGCGGCTGACTCATTGCCTCACTGACGCTGATGTCATATTTCGCTTAGCAACACAATATATTTTCCAATTAAAGTGAATCAACTTTTCAGCGCAATGAAAGTGTCGCTTCTAAAGGTGACGATGCACTTTCGTAGGTCTTACCTTGAAAGGTCAAGCGCCAACAGGGAGAACCGCCACTATCAGCGATCCACACGGTGCTCACTCACTAGTTCGAACACGCAATATCCAATGGAGAACCACACAAGACCGACAGAGAGCTGGACGTCACGAGCGAGCGCGCTGCGCTGTGCCAGGCGTGCGTCATCAGCGTCGCCGCGCGCTCACGGAACTGACTGCGCTGGCGTCCCATTTGGGTCACTGTCATACGGTGGCCGGTGGAGGGGCGGCGCTCGCCTCTGAAATATTGGCGTCTCGCGAATATGTTTCATCGACGCGGGCGTTTTCCCTCCTTGACGCGCACCAATGTGCTTCGCGGCGCTATAATGCTCGTCATTTTTGGCGGTCGATGGTAATTTGCAAAAAGCCTCACTTCGTCATCTTATTGCTCTAGAATAATTTATACACTCACAATTGTATGTAACAAACGTAATCAACGCTTATTTATTATATTATATTTAAGTGTTTTTAAATTTTCATTTACTTTATTAATAATTTCTAGAGTCGTTTTCAAAAAATATTTATTATATTTCTTTCCTATATTTTAAGGTGTTTGGTAACATTTGAATGATAATACCTGTAATTATTTTATTCAATAGAGTTAATATTGAATATTTAAAACAAATTTAATATGCCTAATTATATTTTCCAGAGAAACAATAAGGCAGCGTAGATTCGATCTCTACGGAGAATGTGATCTATTGTTATATATCTATAGTATAATAAGAGAGTAAGAAAAACTAATATAGAAAGTTGTAAAATCATTATTTATATAATTAAATTATGAGAATCATACGATATTCTAACAAAATTTATGATGTTTTGTACATGCAGATCATGGAACTACCTAATTTCTGCTATAATTGATGTTGACAACTGGCGCACCTGTCATAGAATAATTCGTCTCACTAATCTACAAGAAATAATGAAATGCCGTCATCTTGTTTAACAAAAACATGATCTTACTGGCTTTTACAGTGACACCGGGTTGTTAAGGAAAAGGGTACTCTATCTCCGAAAAAATTGCAGTATATGGTTGCTTGTGGGGATGCCGACGGCGGTGAGGAGGTACCCTGGGGAACTCGAACCCCTGCTTTTATAAGCTCACGAGCTTTACGTCCTGACGTGAAGTGAAGATGCCGAGATGAGGGATGTATGGCATAACGTGTTCAGGTGTATAATTTTTAATTAAGTAGAACTCAACAAAACAAGCTGTTGTAAAATGTGCTAAAAAAGAAAATGTTTTGGATTTTTATCTATTTCCATAGTCTTGTCTTATGAGTCATAGTTATGACATACATACGTATGCACGTGCGTGTTTAATGAATGCTTCCTACTGACGCAGGCGACTGCGTGGACAATAATAAATACGATTATGTTGTAACATTCTGAGATTCATTTAGTAGAATTTATTTGTAAAAGGTTATAGCATTTTTTTAAGCTATATATATATATAGATAAAGATAGAATAATCAAATATTTTTTAAGATACTTTACGCTACAGTGCGGGGTACTGTGAAACTAAACTTACAAACTAAATTAATGTAAGTACTCATTAGTCAATCAGTAAGCGTCAGAGCAACAAAAAAAAACACCAGCAAAATATATGTAACAACTAACAAATAATAAATAAATAAGACATTATTAATTAGCCTCCGAAAAAGAAACTTGTTTATCTCAAATCAATTGGATTTTAATTTATCTGGTCGTAGAAGAACTCTTCTGTCATTTCATCAGGGAATCAATGGTATGTCAACACAAAAAAATTAATGCTTTGGCCGAAAAAAAATGTTTTGATATCTATTTTATTTATACAATAGTACTAATGTGCTAAAGCTAGCGGGAATTGATCAATAAATTACAATATAAATCTAAAAAAATAAATAAAATTTAATGGTATGCCTGTGATTTCAAAATAATCATGTATTTATAAGTGCATATTTTTACACGTTACCAAAATACAACACACACACACACAATTTTTTAAATGTCTGTTTGTGCGTTTGTCTGTCTTTCTATTTGACTGGAGTAATCTCTAGAACAGCTAGACTGATTTTTATAGGACTAACACTGTAATATAGAGTAAAATCGACACTCAAGTAAAGTGTTCTGATATCGTTTATTGTAGCAGCACTAACATCGCGCGTAGATGCGACCACAACTAGTATAGAATGAAAAAATATATTTTATTCCTAATTTTCAAAAAAAAAAATAATGAGTCGAGGTTTCCCAGACATAAAAAAAACATAGTTGTCTTTGTCATACGTCCCATCATCACATGGTTGAGGCCGATTTGGAGCTGAAGCCGTAATGTGTTAAAATGTAAAAAAAATATATAATTTAATATTGAGATTCCGGATCAAAAATAAAAATTAAGATAATATAAAATATATTGTCAATATTTATATTATTTTAAAAGATGAAACAAGAATCAACCGGACAGGTGATCAAATGGATCGTTAATTAAATTAATTGATGTTTATTTGGTATAACTTAGGATTGCTCTTCACCGATGAAGCTGACAATTCAATTTTGTATATATTCATTCATAATCGATCCCCGGCGCCGCTTTGTCTATTAGAACTTAGAACGAGAAAGTTCTCGAGTCCAGTAAAAATGTGGAATGTTCTGGTGATTCATCTAGAATGATGACCTTCGTGTGAGGTCGCGAAGTGAACGGCTTAGAAAAGTTAAGCGTGTATTTTGGTAGGTGTGTTTGTTTAAAATAATTATGAAATAAAATTATTTATATTTAAAATAATTTTTAAATATAAATCAATTTTATAATATAAATTATATATTTTTTTCTTATTTAATGGTTTACGTAAATATTTTTGTCGGATTATAATTTGTTAAGTAAGTTGTGTGTTAGTGAATTTATAAGTACAGTAAAAAAGAGTTTTTAGTCCTTAGAGTAGAGTCCTTTTCATCATTATAGCGAGCGAAGTCTTCTTATTTTATGCATTAATTAATACGCTTGTTCACACACTGAGACCGAATTTTGAGGGCATTGCGTTTTGAGTGGCACAACTCAACGCCGCGTTTTGCCTCGTTACTAGAGCGGAGAAATGAAAATATTAAATATATCATTCTCCCGAGTGGGAATCGCACCCACAACCGTCATGTTTACAGTCCTATCACGCTTGTACCCCTGCGCCACGATGACTATACAAATATAGACATATAAATATATGTGTGTAATTAAAACAACTATAGTATGACGTCATACTAAGGTTTGTGGCTCTATTATCTCGATCGATAGTGATAACACTTGAAAGTTTTGAACTCAAAAAGCTTTCTCTACATCAAAGCTCAGCAAAACTTCATTGTATAATCATGCATTTATTGGAATTTAAATTGAATTATTTTTTAAATAATACAATTATGAAATATTTTATTAAAATTACTATTGAAATATCACAAAAAAACTTGACGGATTCGATACTTGGTAAAAAATTAGAGATGACAACTGAATCATTGCTAGTAGTCGAGCAACATTCCAATATATTATATTGAAAGTAAGTATAATATAAGGTAGGACACTCCTTCTTGTAGAAATTGGTAATTAATTTTATTTTATATAAACTAGAATATCAATTTACTTCTAGCAAAATAGGATAATACAGTAAGAGATTTATTAAAACTTCTTTATTTTAATTAATTATTCTATTGACAATGAATTCTTGACTATAATTTCGTTTTTACATCCCTTAAAACAATTTTATTAAATTCCATATTAGCTATTATATAGCTTTTGTTATGTAAATTATTGAACCCAGTGGTAAATCCCTTTCAATTTCATTTTTCTTATTCAAGCTTTTAATGAATTAAATATTTATAGTTCAGATACTAAGCCCATATAATTCATTCATCAGTTTCACACTGAGTCCCGCACGGAGCAGGGTAGGCAGAGAGACACTCCGTTACCCATTTTCTGCCTATTTTTGGAGGCGTTACGTATAATTAATTCAATACTTATAATAACTTTTCACTTTTTAAAATATAAACACGTTAATATGTACAGTGTACACTCATACATAGCCTTCATAATGTCTCTAGTACCAAATGTCTTTCACGGTTATGTATATACATATTTTCATTATAAAAATTAACTGTTCTATAAAAATTAATATTTTTTATACAAATATAATTATATAATTTTTATACTCATATTCGTAAGGTTTACTAATGCAATATATAATATAGAGATTTTCTGATATGAGACCCAACAATATCAAAAATAAATTAATAAGAAGAGATCGTAAAATGAAATAAAAATATTTAATACATTCAAATACTTACCTTTTTTCAGTAATATTGAAAATGATTTAATTATATACTTATTAATCTTGCCCGTTCACTTTTATATTTGTAATGGAAGCAATAAGACAATTTCTTTAATATCTACTTATTAAATATAATTTATAGTAAAGAAAGTAAATATTTTATTAAACATTGAAAAGGAAATAAAAACAATATATTTTAGACCGTAATATAAAAGATACAATCTTTTCATAGATTATAAACTTTTCTGTCTCACTCAGTCGCTCCTCACGCTTATCAATAATAATGGATACATATCGCGAACGCCTTTTGTGGACATTCACATTGAGCTGTTGACCCAGCAACAACTCAGATTATTTTGTTTTCTTTTTTTTCGCTCGAGTTCTTTTTTAAGCATTCGTTTCTCATTTTATACGCAATAAAATGTAATGATAGAAACGTATATGACTGTTCTTTTATTATTTATTTGAAAAAAAAAAAAAATTGCGAAGTATTTACATGCTTATCAAAAAATATAATTTTACTTACTGCTATAGAGAAACTAGTCACTCGGCACGGCGATATTAACTTTCTAGCCCACGCCACGCAACAAACAACGATATTGCCTAATAGCTAAGACAGGCTGAATAACAAACTGTATAAGTCATTCACACCACTATTTGACAACACACGAGGAGTGACGCAGGTAACTGATTGAAAAAAGCGCGGCAAAATAATGGCTGGCTGGGCGGGGCGAGGCAGAGGGCGTAGCGCCCTTAGCGCCGCCCCCTGACTCACCAGCGTCCGGTGCCTGCGCCTCCACCACGTGACCTCATCGGGTGCACAATCATTATGTATTTTTATTACGTTTTTTCTTCCTTTAATTACCTTTACTTTGTAAACTATGATCGGTTTCGTCATGGCTGTCAAAGCTTTTATTACAATTAAACTAATTTTAATTACTCTTGGCAGAGCACTCTATCAGAGCATCTCGTTCGCCTCGACGTGGTACGTCATTGCACTGTTAGATATAATTAAGCTTGTCCAGTACAAGAAACGTGAATATTTTTTTTCTATTATTGGCCCGCCAATATTCAATGTCGATAGATGAGTCATACATAGACTTGTGTACAAATCATGTTTTGAAGTTTTTCAACATCCGTAACCAGTAAATGGTTTATAAACATTTTAAGAAATAAAATGTTCATAAATGTATACGATATTTGAGGTGATTTCTTTGTTGGGCCATTTCTGATAAATATGATAGATATTTATCAGCACATGAGGCCTGTCGTGGCGCAGGGGCACAAAGTGTGACCGTAAAACCGACTGGTTGTGGATTCGATCTCCACTCGAGGAGATTTTATATTTATTTAGAATTATATTTCCATTTCTTCGCTCTGATGTCGAGACAAAAGCGCGGCGTTCAATTCTATCTCTCAACACGCAATGAATTTGAATTTCGCATTCATAGAATTTCGCAAAAAATGGGGAACGGAGTGTCTGAATACTAGGTTCCCTCTGCCTACTCAGAAGTACTATATTAAGTAAGTAGTAGTAGTGTATCCCGCACACAGAAGTGTGCGGGATACAGCGTGAAGCTGATTTTTAATTTATCTATCCATATAGAGCTGAAAGAATTTTTATTTTTTTATTTTATGGCTACTTAATAACATAATAGCATAATTAATAAGACATATCGGTTCGTTGTGCATATATTTCATAGTCAGTGGATATTTGTATACTTCACAAATGATAAGTCTAAATTATTACTAGAAATGTGATATCCTGATAAGGTGTACTGCTACAGGAAACTGTTTGCGATAAACAATAAGAACGTACTTTATTTATGTCAAAATAGTATATTTTATGATTCACTATTATATATTTTCATATTAAGTAAATTCATAAATTATAAGAATAGAAATTAAATATTTAATAGAGTCATACAGCTTCCCTTTGCATGCTTCTTACCTTGGACCCGCTATGCATGATTCCGAACTCTGGAGTCATTCATCACTATGTCCAAGGCTTGGTAGGCTGTCGGCCCCCGGACGACTGAAGAAGTCATAATAGATAATTTAAAAGACATTGGACTCGCCACTGAAGATGTTGAAGACTGTGCAAAGTAGAACTAAGTTCTGTCAAAAGACGAGGCCGGGTGACGAATACCGAGACTAGTGCCAGGCAGAGAAAGATAGTACATGTACATAAATTGTACATTTTTAAATATAAATTATTGTGAAAAAATACATTTAACAATATAAAAAAACACTCTTCCGAGGGTGGGACAAAGATCCAAGCGTTCGGTGGCCAGGGCCTCCTCTCAGAGAGAGGAACCACCTGACGATACTCGATACGCGCAGTCTCAAGTAAAACTGCGTATTAGGTATTTTTACACAATTCTAACTTTACATTTTAAGAAGCAATGTTAACTTACGTTATAGAGAACATTGGGGTGCGGTAGCTCAGCATCTGCCTAGGAATAACTGTGATGGTTGTGGGGATCTCCACTTGAGGGAATGAATTATTTTCATTACCTTACTCTAGTAGACAAAGCACAATTAACATAGCAGATATGTTTCGAATTCAGTGGACACGCGGAGAATGGAATGTCTAGACACTGATTCTCTCTGTATACTCTGTCAGTTTTGGCTTCTGAGCAAAGTAATGCATGATTGGTTGAAAAAAATATTGTAAAAATATATGTTTACAGTTTAGTTGTTAAGAATGTAGTTAGCGGCTCAGATTATTGGTCACCGACGCTGCCAGCCCCTTTTTTCTTAGTATTGACAGCGCATACCTACAATAAGGAGGAAAAAAAGCGAATAAAAATATGGAACATCATAGTATTATTTTTATACTGATACAACGAATAGTTACTATCTATAATTATTATAAAGAGAAATAAAAATGTTCCATAGCAACCAAGAAATGTCATTGACTATATAAATATCATATTTATTTGCCGGTTAAAAATATTGCAAAAGGTAAGATTTAGCAGGTAAATTTTGTGTTACTTAATATTGATGATGAAGCTTTTCACGTAAGTTCATTGTAATGAGCCTTTACAGAAATAGTTACATCTTTAGTTAAATAGAACTGTTCAAAGATTATATAATAGATCAATATTTATTCCATACGTTGTTTAATTAATTTTATTAAGAAATTACAACATAAAAAAACTTTTATTTTAGTTATGTAAAACTAAAATTCGTTCGTTCAGTAATAATTGTCACTCTAAAATCTATAGATCATAATGTTAAAACGTTCTAATAATCACAAACTTGGCAGAAATGTAGCTTCGATACGTCAAATAAGAACGGATTAACAATTGAACTTATTTTAAATCAGTTTGAAGTATTTGAAAAATCTCAACCTAAAACAGGCGAAATGGCGGATACAATTGTTTATTTCAGGAAAAAAATCATGGAATTTGTACGTTGTACTTAAAACTTGGAATAGTATTTTTGAATAAATATCGAAACATTAAATTAAGTTAAAATTGAACTGAGTTTCGAAATCTATCAAAATGTATCAGACAGGCTGTATTTTATCATTTATTTCTTCGCATTGAGATAGAACTTGAGATTTTTTTATATATATGTATATTATTTTAACTATCATTCAAGAATGTCTGTAAATAGGTATATTTCCCAAAGTTATAAGTTAGTTGTTAAGACAGAGATTCTTTTCGATATGCTCTACCGTCATCCATCCATCCATCCCACATGACCAGTTTTATCCAAAAGTTTCTACACATCCAAAGGAGCATGGCAACGCCACTGCAAGGGACTTAAACAACACACTTCACGACAAAAAGTAATATTTGATCAACCAGGAATACGGAAGTTATTCTCTTCAGGCTACTGACGATGTGGTGACGATGAGGCTCAAGATCTGATCTGATCTTTTCTAAAATAGAAAATAAAAAAAATTAAGCTTCAAATTTGATGTATTTATATAAAAATCTAATATTAAGTTACTTTAGCGAGGCATATATCAAAATGACTGGGTTTAATGTTAAACTTTACTATTTTCTTATATGGATTGTAATTTTTTGAGGCCAGATTAATTTAAATTTAGATTTTCATTTCTTCGCTCTGGTGTCGAGGCAATGCGCGGCGTTGAGCTCCACCACTAAACAAGCAATGACCCGGAATTCGGCGGAAAGTGGGTAAGGGAGTGTCTTAAGAGGTAAAACCAGCTTCCTCCTGTCTACCCGGCCGTGTGCGGGAAACAGCGTGAAGCTGATTTAATTCTAAATTTAAAATAAATCTCGGCACATATTATGTGCACTATTTAAAAATTAACAAAATGTAACGCGGCCGCATGCGATCCGAGCACCGGCCGGGTGCGGGTCAACGACCGCCAAACTGCGAGCCCGCCATATTGGATTCGTCACGGCGCGCGCGCATTATGTCTTCTACACCGCTCCACAGCTCCAACATACATATCTCCGCGTGGCTCTTCAATTATTTAATTAATAATATTATATGTTTATAAATGACGCTAATAGATAATAACATATATTTATGTGGTATTATAAAAAGAAAAAGAAGCTTCGTGATTTAGCTTTATTGTTTGGTTTTCAGTCAACTTTAAACAAGATATAGGTATAAATATTTTTTTAAATAAGGAAAATGTCATTGTTATCATTTCATTGGTCCTATAAATTATTGTTTAATTTTTTTTTATAATATATTTTATACACATAAGTATAAACAAGTAGTTAACGTTTATATTAAAATTGACAATATTTAGTATATTGTCTTGTTCTTACACCTGTATTAGTCTAGGCCTATACTTTGTTGGAACATATGCAACAATTTTTAAACATGAAATGCTTTACGAAATATCAATTGAAATATATTTACAAAAAGCAATAATCGAAGAAACATTAAGACCAAAGAAGCTCTACCATTTTGACCAGCAACGTGGGCGCGTAAAAATCGTAATTATTGGTCACTTAACATGCCTGACTTCCCAGATTAACTGGATAACTCATCTTGGAACACAATCTCTCTAAATAAACACAGGATGTAATCACTTTGACATTAAACGACATCTCACAATTTAGTGCTGTTCTTACCTGGTCGCGTGCGAATAACTGAATAATATAACCATGAATTAAAATGTTTAGACTTTAAACTCAAAAACAAGAATTAAAACGTGTAGACTACAACTATATATAATATCCAAAATAGGAAGGTGACATGACATGACACTAATGCAGGTTCGTGTCATAGTGTCATGTTTTAGTTAAATATAATTACAAAAAATATAATTACAAAATTCGGCAGAAAATAGGGGACGGAGTGTCTTAACACTAGGTTCCCTTCATCTACCCTGCTGTGTGCGGGATACAGCGTGAAGCTGATTTAATATATCGCATGTAGGTGACATTCCGCTTGCAAAGGAGAAACTAGTCGGACTGCATTCAGAGCCCGCCCTTAGCCGAGGCTGTGTACCGTTGTTGCTAGTGCGATTGCGGGGATTAGGGTTTCAACTAAACACTATTGGAAAATGAAATTTCGCTTATATTACAAAGAAACGTATTCTTAAAAACGAAAGAATGATTTGTTTTGTATTTTTAAAATGTCTGTCAAGTAGGTTGTTCTTCGTATTGAAATCAGAAAAAAATATTTTATTAATTGTTAAAATATAATTAAAAATACCTAGATATAAAATTACAATAAATTGAGATTTTTTTTACTTTGAGAGATAATAATAAGAATCAATATGTAGTATTTAATAAGAAATATGTTGTTATAATTTAGTACTTATAACCTAGAAGAATTTGGTCGCGATTAGACAACCCTAATCGCACAATGGATCTAACAACGTTTATAAAAGCACGATTCGTCCGTAAGGCTTCTCTAGATATTGGCTTAGCTTAAAAGAATCTCAATTTAATAAACTTTTTTTGAATGCTGTAAGTTACTTTCTAAGCTTAAACACCTTGTTTATTTTAGCATAAAAAGTTTCATGAAAAATGAAATTATTTTTATTTTTACATATCTTGCAAATTTTGATAAAAATCGGTTTTCTTTTTTCCGCCTCTTGCGTGTTTGGTGGCGGAACTTAGCGCTTTGATTCATCAAACCGGGAAACCAACTATATTCGTACAAATACAAAAAAAAAACGCCTACTAGAGTTTGAAATATTACTTTCAGTTAGGCTAGGTACTCCTTTACTGACCCCGTGGTTCTTCGAGTAGGAATCGAACTCACAACCTGTCCCGTTTACAATCGCACGCTTGACCCCTGTGCTACGAATGACCTCCGAGTGTCAAATTCTATTTTTAAAATATCAAAAGTTATGTAAACGACTTAACTACTACTTTATAAATTATTTTTTATTTACTTGAGATATATTAAATTCTTTTTACTTTATAATACGAATTATATATTATTGAATAAAAATTAATAATTTTATTTGGGAGCAAAACAACCACTATAAATGTATACGGTAAATAAATCAAAATATATTCAAAATAAAACTCAATACATTAATATCTTTCCAACATAGCAGTGCTTATGAAATATAAGGAGGATATGAAATAGAGGTATGAATGACCGGCCTTGAGGAATGCCGTCGGTGTTCATTGTAATATTTGCCGTTGAGGTAGTGAGGCTACTAGCTGTCGCCGTCCTATCTAAAGTTTCATCTGCAGCTAGCATACAATACACTTTAATTGGATCTAGCTTTCGAAATATCTTTACGATGTTTCACTACCTTAAAAATATCATCTCATGTATATAGTTTCACGCTGTATCACACATATAGCTAGATACGCAGAGGGAGACTAGTGTTAATACACTTCGGTAAATTCTCGATGCATTGCGTGTTAAGTGGAGGAACTCAACGCCAAGCTGGGTCTTGACACCAGAGTGTAAAAATGAATATAATAAATAATTCATTTCCTCTAATGGGAATCAAACCCACAGCTTGTCGCGTTTACAGTCACGCTTGTGCCCATGAACCACGACTGGCATCAATATTAAGATTTGAAATATATTTAATTGTTAATATATCCTGCCGCGTGCTTTTGTATCAAACATGCGTGACTAGGCTTACGTAGCGTGACCAAGTAACATTTAATTTAATATAGTCTTGTTTTTGAAGTAATGGAGAAATAAGGATTTAATAATACATACCTATATGTACCGGCAATCTATAGGTATAATTATTAATTCGGTATTCCATACGTTACCGGCGCGTGCGCATTTGTGTGTGCGTGTGTTCCTAGGGAAAATATGAAATAAATAATATTTCTATTTCATACATAATATATAATATTTCATTGGTATTGTATACATTATCCAGTTATTGTATAAAATACCGAACTTATACAAATTGCCGGTAAAATAATTATACATATAAAGAATTGTTTCTCATCACGAAATTTATTTCACAAAACTATAATTTCTGCCAGAAGAGAATCTTTATTTCAATAATAAGCGAAAGCTACCTAATGTTGCCTCGTTTGCTCGCTGAAGGTTGTAATTTAATTTAAAAGTCTCTCGATTTGTGCGCTGATAAAAAGTTAGTCAGTTAGTATAATCTAATTTGAAGAAAACTTCTTAACATTCATACTTAAGTTACTTGTATTTTATAGATAAACTGATATTTTGAGTTAAAAAAAATAAATCGAATATGGAACCTCCAGCATTCTGAAATCGGTTAATTGCGTCTGCGTCGCTAAGTAAAAACACTAGTTTCCTTAGTTCCACACATTTAATGATGAATATATTTCTTCTAGAATCTAGAGTAAAATTTTAAATCACGAATTCTATGTACCTATTATATTTAATGTTTTTAAAAGCTTTTGCTGCACTTACACTATCGTAATTTAAATCATAGGCATGGGCGTATCTACAGATGGATAGACTTGCTAGCTTTGAACAGATACCATCATGTAAATGTTTTTTTCATTTTCGGCGAAAATTTTTTTGTTAGTTCATTTTCTGTGGTGGGCACCATACTGTTCTAGGGTGGGCATGGATCACTCGGCCTTCCCTATTCCTACGCCCATGATCATAGATAGATAGATCCGTATATCATATTAATTTAGAGATATTTCATTTGATAAGATATTCCTTTAAACATATCAATAAGTTCCATAATTAAACACTTAAATTTTCTCTACAGCCATAATAAAATCCAGATTATCCAAACGAAAGGAATTCTTAAGTCGTTTATAATAATGACGCGATTCCCAGATTGATTCAGCCGTAAGAGTAAGGTAATGAGTCAGTGTTGCGTGATGCGCTCATTTGCTGAGATATACTTACATACATACATACATACATACATACATACATACATACATACATACATACATACATACATACA
>DWNA01000793.1:0-18929 GCA_018249835.1 Heliconius besckei | reverse complement strand
AAAGCCACAAGCAGAAAGTTAGTTTTTAATATTAATTTTTCAAACTGAGTGGGTGATAAACCTTTTATAGGTTTATTGTACAGTTAGTCATTTCCCAATAGAGCTATGATGTCATCAATCTAATACGAAAATATATTTTTATTTGAAGCAGTAAACCCTGCTTATTCCATTAAACAAACTCTTCAGCTTTATAAGTACAGATTTTTGCTTTCCGCATAAGAGTTTTTCGCCTGTGTCCGAGGGTCCCGAAACATGCCAGCGGGACGTAGTAAATGTCCCGTTTTTTCGGAATGTCATGTAAATTTAGTCGGTCGAAACAGTTTCTTCGTGATCATCGCACTACGCTAGTTTCCATAACGCGAAAGTGTTAAATTATTAATTAAATGATACTATATGAATCGATGATACTTAAAAATAGAAGCACCTTCAGACGTCAATAAAAATTAAAGTTATCCTAACAAAATGTACCTAACAATAAAAAGCAACCCATCCTAAAAAAACGAAAACACGCTTGTGCCCCTGCTCAACGACGGGTTTTAATTATAATATTCAGAATACTTATGAATATTTATATTAGTTTTAACTTTCAGTTCACACCAATAGTTTCTAAGATTATCACGTTCAACAAACATACTCTTTAGCTTAATTATTTTATATAGATATAGGTATATAAAATAAATGTAGGATCCAATTGTGCTTCAGCTACGGTCATGCACGTTAAGGCGGCGTCATCTATAAATTGATAGAAATTGTTATTGAAAATGTTTTAATTTAACTTAGTATTTTATTTATAGAATATTATTATTGGTTATATATAAATATAAAATATAGGCAGAAGCCGATCGAGCATCAGCTACGGTGACGCAACGCAGTAAGGCGGCGTCCCATCGTGCCGCTTCCACCCTCGTACAGCAGCTACAGAACGGGCTCAAACGACATATTGCCAAATCTAGGTTAGTTTTTATAAGGACATTAGTTAAAATTATGTATATATATTATTTATTTTTGTAATTCGATAATATATATTAAATATTCATTTCTTTTGTGTACAGTATGGTCGACGAGTTACCCTGAAGTTAGTAATAGATACTGCGGTGCGCAGCTTTGATTTTATGAACTTTTCTTACCTTTGATTATTTTACTTTCCGAGTGAACAATGCGCAAAAGTTCATAAAATCCAACTTCAGGGCGGCCGCGATTCCTTGACTTTGCTGTAATGCTGTGTTATTTTTTTTTGTAAAATACTTATAAATGATTTCAGAATAAACATGATGAATAAATTTAGACATAGTTTTAGATATACTGCTACTCAGACTACCGTAGTTTTTATGCTTCACAATCTCGCCTTAAAATCTATTCTTCGAATCGATTCTTTGATTTGTAGAGCAAACAGCTTTCTTTCTAAATAGCAAGTTTATTTATATAAAACAAGCATGCAACAGTATCTCATGACGTCCCTTATTTTTCTAAATATGTCGATAGTTTTATTAATTGCCTTTGCCTTATAATAAGTTTTTGATTAAACGAAAATTATAATTACAGGCTTTTAACACACTAGGTTCCCTCTGCCTACCCTGCTATGTATACAGCGTAAAGCTAAAAAAACAAAAAATTGCGCCCATATTATAGATGTATAACGTAAAAAATATTTTAAAATATAGAGACGAGTCTCTTATACAGTCTATAATCATTTCCTTATCCACATAAATAAAAATAATAATCACAACATAAAACAACCATATAGCTTTTATCAATAACATTTCTCTTATTTATCAAATTTTAAACTTGATTTTCTTCAAAAATTTTCATTTTCTTACAAATACTTAGTGCGATTATTAATAATATTTTTTTATTTAAAAGTAGTTTAGTGCTTGAAATTAAAAACTAAATAAGCTTAATCTTAAGCTAATATATGCCCTGCTTTTTAGTTTGCACATCTCTTTACAGGCACGCTGACGCAGCATCATCACTTTTGGTACATGTTTTCCTTTTTTTCTTATTTCTTCTAAAAACTTTACTTATTTTATTATAATTTTTTACTAATTTATATTTATTTTCATATCTTTTAGTTTCATTTAGCCACCACCTTTTTTTACGTAAAGTAGTTTGCACATGTATTTGTTTTGTTTCAAAATTTTGTATTTTATATTTCCTAAGCTCCTTCTTTATATTGCCACTTTAAATGCTCATAACAAATTATATAGAACATAATTGGAATATAATTGTATTAACTTTTATGATGTAATTTTTGTATTTACTCTAAACCGTATATCGTAGTTCCTAGCCTTTAAAAAAATTTTAGGCCATATTTCGAAGAAAAAGCTCGTATCAATGCTGCGTTAGAGACCCAAAAGGCCAGAATCCAGACACTGGAGGAGCAGGTGGCTGAGGCCAAACAGAAATATTCATCAGCTCTTAGGAACTTGGAGAGGATATCAGATGAAATACACAAACATCGATCTAGGCGGCAGTCGGCTAGGAATGGTGAGAAAAAAATATTGTCATTTGTGTGTAGACAGAATCTAGTGTCAAGACAACTGAGACAGTAGGCATAAGAAACCTGGGAGCCTAGTTTTAAGACACTCCATTTGGCTTTTTTTACCGTACATTCTTCTGTGTGGTTACCATTCAACGTGACATTGGCGAAGTGATTAGTGCTGAATTGGCACGCTCGGAACGCCATAAATAAAGATCAACAACAACAACAACAAGACACTCTATTCTTCTTTACGACACTTCCGTCAACCACTTTTTGAATTTTCTACATATAATTAAAAATCTAGTATTAAAGGCCCTTTTTAAATATACTAATTAAATTAATATATTTAAAAACGCCCTTTTTAAATTAGTATATTAGTACATTATGTGACTGTAAAAGCTACGGTTGTGGGTTCGCTTCCCACTCGGAGGAATTAATTATTTATTATTTTCATTTCCTCGCTCTGGTCAAAGACAAAGCGAGACGTTGATTTCCGCCAATCAACACGCAATGTGTTGAAAATTTGGTGGCAATTAAGAAATGCAGTGTTTCGACATTAGCCTATATACGGGATACAGCGTGAAGCTAAAAAAATCTTTATCTGTCTCTCCTACATTCTAGATCTAGATCACTCAACAATAACGGACACAGCAAGCGAGTCTAACGCAAGCGAGACACTGGAGGAGCTCTGCGCGCACAGCAACGATGAGAATGTCAGAGAATGGTTGCGTAGAGTGGACAGAAGCGATGTCGACACATGGACCGAGATCGATCTAGATTACTCTAGCCCGGAGGAAGTGAGTTTTTTCTAGTTTTGGCTAGTGAATGAAGAATGAGTGAATCTAGTGTTGTGACACTAAGAGTTTTGTTTGTATTTTTTAGTTTTTTAGGGATTTTGTGTATTTAGTAGCTCACGCTTTATCTTATCAGACTGGGAAAAGGAAAATAATTCATTCAAATATAATCTTTCCTCCGAATTGGAATAGAATCTTTGTAGGTTAAGAATAGCAACGGCCAGTATTGTTAGGATTGATTATTAAAATTAAATTCATAAAGTATACCCAAAGAATGAGCATGTAGATTTTAAAAATGACTTATTTCCCTAAAAAGATGCAGCAAAAGTTTCATTTGAAATAGAGCTTAATTTTAGTAGCTAAAACGATGTATGGTATAAAAAATGTATGTCTATAAATTAACTTTATTTACATTTTGTTATTATCTTTCTAAATGTATGCTTATATCTTTTCTGTTCCAAATCACAGATAAGCTTCGAAAAGTGCTCCCTCCGACCACGCTCTTCCCCCCAACACTCGTCCCCACCGAGTCCCTTAGACTCCAAAGGAACCAAGGAATTCAACCAGTTCAAGGAGTCGAAGGTATCAGCAGCATCTCCACGCCGCATCATCAGGTCAGGAGACAGGAGTGCAGCCATCAGGGCGGAACTGGAGCGAGGGAGACGGCAGAGCTTAGATGCTCTCATACATGATACTGGGGAAAAAGTAAAGGAAATGTTTCAAGGTGAGATTATGAATATTTGACGTGACGTTTTGTTTGGAGTTTTTTCCACTCTTTAATCTAATTTATCAAAGAGTGCAGTTGAAAGAGTTCAAGTAATTAAACTAATTTAAGGAAGGCGTTCTGCCACTTCAAGGCATCCACGAATTTTCATCACTTTAATTTAATGTAAACTTTAAGGGAGTCCAAGAAATTTAAAGATTTGGACTAGACACTCTGATCTATGATACTGGGGCAAAAGTAAAGGAGATATTTCAGAATAAGTGAGTTGGATAAAAAATTTGGCCATTTTTATGACATTCATCTGACTGAATAAATTATTTTTATTTAATCGCTCTTGTATAAAAAATCGTTAATATGATATCTCATTTTACCCTTTTCTCCTAGGTCTGTCTCTCTTTGGTGAAAGACGGGGTTCAGGCACTGGTTCAGCTCCTCGAACGCCGCGCCGTTCACCCGCGCCTGATGCTGCGTCTTCCACATCTGATGAAAGATACTCTGATACCGACAGTCTTGCCAGGTGTGTATACATATGTTCTTATTTATTTTGTTTTTTTTTTGTATATTTTTATTTATTGGTTATGGTTGACTGCGTTAATCGAAATAGTCTAATTGTTAGAGCTTAAAGCAATTTAAATATGGCAACTTCAATTTTAAAATATATATTAATATGTCTCCGCTTAGTTTCCTAGGCATTAAGTGGCGGAACTCATAACAAATTTGTCTTGTTACCAGAGCGAGGAAATGAAAATATTTAATTTTCCCCAAATCTAAATCGAACTCACAAACGGCGCGTTTACAATCACGACACGTGGCGTAGGGGCACAAAGTGTGCTGCAAAATCGACTGGTTTTGGGTTCGATCCCCACTCGAGAAAAGGAAATATTTATTTAAATTTATATTTTCATTTCCTCGCTGCCGAGGTTTGCTTTGGCGGTTTGCCTCCGGTTTGGTGCGGCGTTGAGTTCCGCCACTCTACACGCAAAGCCTCCAGAATTCGGCTGAAAGCGGGAAACTGAATGCCTTATAAGGTTCCCTCTGCCCACCCTTCTGTGTGCAGGCGTGCATACAGCGTGAAGCGTGATTTACTTTGATTTTTTAATTTCTAATAATAGTATTTTCCTACTTATAATTACAGCATGGAAATGCTAACCGACGATCAGATAGCCTCCCTAATGTTGGACGCGCAACTCGAGGCGGTGTGCGAACGGCTCGCGGGCGTTGTGTCCGCCCGCCCGCAACGCTCCCCCCACTCCCCGCGCTCTCCTGAAACTAGATACTGAATTGATTTGAAATCGACTATTGTTTGTGTGATTCGGATTGGAACGATTTCTTTAAAGTTGTCGATTAAATATGGGGGTTGGTTTCTAGGCAATTTACAGTGGACATCGAAAGCATTTCAGAATATTAACAGGAAAGAGTAAGTAGCTATAAACAAACGAAAATCTATTTCTGTAATGACGTTGATGTCATGAATCTTAATGAGGAAGAATTGTTGTAAAGTTGTTTACAAAATACTAATATTGAAACTGTTACTTTAAAATAAAATGCAATTATTTACATAAAGTTACAATATGTTACATTTTATGTTATGTAAATTTTTTTTGGTAAATGAATAATGTAATGTACTAATTGTAATTTAAACAAAAAATATTATTATAAGAATTGAATTAAGGTAACGTTTCAGCAATAACATAAAATTAAATACACCTAATTATGTTACAATAAAAATAATAATTGTGATTGAAATAACGATTATATTTCCATATAAAAATCGCCATTACCATTAAAACATTTAGAGTATTTTGTTTTAATCAGTTTAAATCGATATATCTATTAAGGAATATGGCAAGGAAGTCTTGAATGAAATACCATAACACTCATAATTTAAAGATGTATTAAAACAATATCTTTTTTTATTTATTGTCTAATATTATATAAAACTATTTATTACTTTTCCATATTTAAAAATTTGAAACATTTTTTATTTAATCTGTGCTTATATTTTTTTACATATGTAACTTATATTTTTTTACGTATAATCTTGCAACACAATTGTTTAAGAACACCTACATATATATTCATATCGTCTATTAGAGATAGTTAGGGTATGTATACAAGGAATTGATTGTTTATCACAAAAAAATCACTAGCTTTCGCTTAGCTTCCCTCGCAATAATTAAATATTTGTATAATATATTATACAAATATTATCCTTCTGTACGTCCAAATTAGTTTAGTCTTCTTACAAAAATGATTTTTTTAGGCATAATTGATAAGCAATACGTAATTTGAAATTTTTTGGTATAATAATTGGAATAATTAATAATCATTATTATTATTGTATTGCAATGGTAATTCACATAATATAAAAACTAAAAATGTTATTAAGGCAAACTAGTTTTAACTAATTCAAACTAGTTATCTAGCTTGTAATGAAAATTAAGCTTCAATTAATAATTTAACTGTTTACTTTGTCGGTAGTATATATTTTAGTAAAATAGCTTGGGGTCTATTTTACAAGAGGCCTACGCAAAGTAAATATAAAAAAGCATTAGCACCTTTAAATTTCACAAAATGTGCAGTCACGTGATCTCACTTATGTAGTTCATATTATATTTCTAATTATTATTGGCACTCATTTATTCGGAAATAAATATCACTCTGGGGGAAGCACTTATTTACGATTTCTCCGCTGTGATAAAGAAAGAGCGGCGCTAAGTTACGTCACACAACACGCATTAGGACAGAAGACAGAGGACAGTCTGTGTTTCTGATCCTTATTATGTTTGATATAGATATCAAGGTAAAGCATAAAGGAAAATATAATTTGATTGTAAAATTTAAATTGAATTTTAATAAGGGTGAAACAATTGAAAATAAAAAGCATAATATATATTAGTTAATAATTTTAAGTAACAAGCTCGATAAAACGCACAATAAAACTATATTTCAAATTAAAAAAGAGTTACATCGTCGTCACAATAACAATTACAAAGTGTGCCCCTCGTGGCTCTGCTCGCTTGAAGTACGTTAATGTATTATACTTAGATTATGCTTAGATCATATCTGTGCATGTCAGATCACAAAAGTGGATTGGAGATCACATGTGTGGATCGGAAATACACGTGTGGATGTAAAATCACATGTGTGGATCGGACATACACGTGTCGATGTAAGATCACATGTGTGGATCTTAGGTCATATATGTGGATCTGTGACCGTATGTGAATGTGAGATCACGTGTGGATGTGAGATCATATGTAACGATCTTGATATGGTAATACTTACACACACAAAAAAAACATAACGGTTTAAGATGTTATAAACTGAGGTGTGGAGAAATTTAAGAAATCAAGAAAAACGTTTCTTATTTTTAAAAAATGATTAGACATTTGCAGTATTTTTTTTTCGAACATGTGGATAATGCTGTTAGCCCTATTGGCTTGCTGAAGAAGCCCTATTGGCTGAAGAAATGCAAGCACTAAGTGGCTGCCTGTGAGGAAGTCGACGACTGTAAGGGCGCCCCCTGCGGGACTCGAACCTCGGCTTGCAGCCGTCGAGCGGACTGGGCTGCAGTATTGTATAAGTTGGTAAACTTTAAAATATTTTTTTGAAGTAAACGGATCTTATTATTAAATCAATTATTCGAGTAGGTGACATTAATTATCTAAAACGTAGGTAAAATTATATCAATTACAGTATTTTTTAATTTTTTAATAATTTTGTTAGAAAAAATAACTAAACTATAAAAATTATGCCATTTACTCATTGTTAAATGAAATATTAATTGTTCGCCTATTTTAACAGTATTATTATTAATTTATTTATTTAATTTAAAAAATCTTAGAATATTTTTTTATATAATATTTTCTTGCCACGTTACTTTAATTATGATTTTTAAATTCTGTTTATTTTTGCTTAGCTTTCTTTCTTATTTATTATGCAAACACGACATGGTATCGGACCTCATTCAATGAAAGCAATATTTATTAGTCATTTGTATGCGAGTATACCGAATAATACTACTGATTATTATAAATAAAAAATAGCATAAAAAAATTCTATGTTCTTTTCTAGAAAATATTTTCAATTCTTTTGGGTACATTTTAATTTCTTTCTTTTTAAAGAAGTAAACAAGTTATATTCTCTTAGAAAGAGTTGTATCTTTAATGATGGTCGCTCTTTTGAACTTTGATATAACATTTTGGTGTTCTTCATAACTAGACCCTAAAATCATGAATGGTTGAAGTCTTCCTACATCATGGGCGTTGGGAGTGAGGGGAAGCGTTTGATCTATGTCCTCTTCGAAAATATAGAATAAATATCCAGAATTCGGCGGAAAGTGGAGAACAGACTGTCTTGAAGCTAGATTCCCCCAGCCCAGGGTAGGCAGTGTGCGGGATACAGCGTGAAGCTGATTTATTTTTTTATTTCAGAAATGGAATTACAATGCATCTTTATATGTATATATGAATTTAAGGTTTAAAATATTCATCATAATTTTTTTTTTATATGAATTATTTATGCAAATATAAATGAATTATTTATATTTCTTATTTTTATATATATATATATATATTACATTAAATTATATATATATATATATAATTTACTGTCTTCCATTCAAAAATTAAAATTATTCGTTCGTTCGTTCGTTCGTTCCTTCGTTAAAATTATGTTGTAACTCGACATCTCTTCAAATAAATATTTATTAATTCGAAATCTTTATATATTAGATTTAATGACACTTTAGATATATATCGATATATTTAAAAATGTCTCTTGAAGTAGCCATTTATCTTTTTTATAAAAAATTAAATAAATGTATGGTTTAAATTAAATGTTGTTTTGGTAAATTGTATGATTTTATTTTGGTTTTTTCAAAGAATACTAATATTAACAGTTTTTTATGGAGATATTTTTTCTACATAAATAAAAAATAGGATATTTTTAACCATTAATTATTTTATAGTATTGAAGTATAGTTATAGTGGTTTGCTTCATTACGCTTCGTTCAGCACAAACTGTGATCAAAATAAAAAATATATAAGAGACTACTGTCACTTAATACGCAATGTCTTTAAATTACGCAGAGAGTGCAAAATAGAGTGTCTTAACACTAGGTTTCCTCCGCCTACTCTGCTATAATTCTATATTTATTTTGTTTTCTATAAATTCAGATTTTACCAGCATTTATAACATGTTTACACTTAAAAATATTTCTTTATGCAAAAGCTAATATTAAAAAATATATTTTTTTCTAGACGTCGAACATATTTACGTGTGAGGTTATTATTAAGACTAAGAATCTGAAGAAGTATATTTTTTGGTTTGTTAGCTATTACAATTTTAATTTGTGTTTTAAAAAAAAATGAGAATTAAATTTTTATACCGTTGATCTGTATTATTTTACTTTGGCTGTGTCACATAAAGTATGTTGCATTTTTAATATCAGTGACATCAACAATTAATGGTAGTTTACATGTTTATATTTTGTTTTAACGTCTTCCGTTTTTTTTTTCGTGCAATTTAAGTACATATTATATTATTAAGTATGCCCCATTTTTAAAGGTGTACGTTCAATTCTCAACGTAATACTTATGTAATAATAATAGTTCACTGATCATGTTACTACATACAGCGTTAGAAAATCTCGGAAGATTACATAAATATATAATAATAATTAATATTAATAAAATGCATTTAAAATATTTAAGCTGTATGCTTAAATATTTTAAATGCAAAATATTAATAAAGTAGTTTAGACAACACATATCCTGTATTTTTAAAATCTACAACAGATGTCACATAGTTTTGTAAATTAAAGTTAATGAAACAATTATAATAATGAATAATACAGTGTTAAGTGTAATTTCAAAGGATTTTTATGAAAATGTCGATTATTTATTGTTATAAGTTCTTAGTCTCTATATCAACTCAGTAAACGTAAGCGAAACTATCGGATATCCGTAATTTTGGAGTTTCAGATCATTACCGAAATGGGCGGAGTTTTCAGTCGTAGTCACGAAGTTACTGTAGATTCCATTTAGGATTTTTTTCTTGCCTTTGTTTGCGTCCATAATCCACAATGCCTAACTTTAGGGCGGCTATGACTCCTCGACCGCACTTTTAATGAGACTTGTCAGGTTTTTCTTTTTTTGCGTGGCCGAGCCGACACGCTAGCGCTTAGTACGAAATATGTAGTGATAAGAACGAAGAATATTTGTTACTAGAAAAAGATAAAACAAACTGTCAATAATAGTTTATAGTTTTTTTTTATTTTACGCGAAGGTAACGGATAATCCGTAATAATAGGATCCCTGCTCTCTATATATTAATAACGTAACACTTAAGTTCTCCTTGCCTTGAATATTACATCAAACTAACAAAAAATACTGATACTCAATACCATTGTAATTGGCGGAACGTGGAGAACGGAGTGTCCCGAAATCCACCTATTTATAAGTTTTTTAGTTGCTCCTCCTTGTTTGTTAACGTGCAATATTGTAAGAAGCCTAGGATATTTTCGATTGTTATTTTTATATGAAATAATTGTAATAATAATTTATTTTTCTGGGCTTTTTTTGGTTTTCTATGTAATGCTTTAGCTTTAGTTAATTGTAATATGGTAAGGTTAGCATAGAAATTATTGTTGTATACTTTCTAAAAAGTAATAATTTTTAAATCACTTGGCAAATTCAAACACAAAAAATATGTTTATTCTTATATTATACAAAAATGTATCAATTTATAAAGTTATAATTTCTATGATAACTTGCACATAATAAATACAAAACAATGAATAATTTCGCAAGAATACAGACTAATTAAGCATAATTTAGTTAGTGATACGCGAGAATAGCTTTAAAACGTGAATTATTTTCGCCGTTGTGATATTACTCTGTACAAAAGTTAGCGTAACAATAGACTAGTGTGTACATACCGTGTTGGACGCCTTCAGATGAATAAATATAAGCGTGTAGTTAGATTTTGGTGTTTTATTTTTTACACGTTTACATAAAATCTCTTCTGTAAGGGATGTTCATTTAGTAGTTCTATGTATCAATTGTATGTTCATTCAGTTATTCATTCGCTCGATTGTTTAATTTTAAGGTATTGAACAATCGAGCGAATGAATTATTATAGAATCAAATCAGTTTGACAGACAGCCTGTATGTACTTAGAAAAGGAAAATAAAAACAATAAATGTATATATAATATTTATTAATCGCTTAGAAACTGAAAATAAACAAGTAAAAAATAAAATCATGCATTTAACTAACAAGAATTGCAAAGAACATTATTAAACTATGATTACTTAAAACAAGGTTATGATTTAATATCATATACCTACTATGAAAATTAAAACTCATTATGATTTATTGTGACAAAAACATTTTATTTACGTTTTTAAACATTTTCTTATTGAAGTTATGTTCTAAAAGGTTAGAAATTCAAAAAAAGTATTACAGAAAGACCACTAAATCTTATTTTAACATGAAGAACGTTCAACGTTATACAACACAAGTCACCTATATAATAATAAGTTATACAACAATTATCACAATCATTCGAAATGTAACATACATTATCTTATTATTAATAGTTATTATCATTATTCAGTCCTTTCCGCACGAAATTATTTACAAAATTTCTATTAAATCACAAATTTCATTATTTATTTATTTTTTTATATTATTCAGATAATATTGAATATTAAGCCATTAAAAAATATTGAAGAAATAATATTTATTACTGCAGTAAAATAACGAAAAAAGCTAATATTTGAAATAAACTAAATAAAAATCATATTTTGAAAACGAAGTGCATTTTGTTACTTCTCATAAAACATGTATGTATATATACACAAGTACATTTATTAAACAAAAATACTTTAAAAAAAAATCAGGTTCACGCTGTATCCCGCACACATCAGGGTAGGCAGAGGGAACCTAGTGTTACACTCCGTTCCCCCTTCTGCCGAATTCTGGAGGCATTGCGTATTGAGCGGCAGAACTCAACGCCACACCAGAGCGAAGAAATGGAAATATAAACGCAAATATTTTACTACCTGGCGTGCGGATCGAACCCACAACCGTCGCGTTACAGTCACACGCTTGTGCCTCTACTAAAAAATACTTTAAGTATTCTTAAATTATTATTTTTCCACATATTACAATATAATAATTTTATAACATATAAAGTACATTAATATAAATTTTAAAAAATAAGTGGACAATTGAGTTGAGTGGACAATTGAGTAAATGAATGAATTCTCTATTAATATGTAGAACAAATGAGTTCAAATATAGAATATATGATCATTATTAAGAAAGTTTTGTCCATCCACAATCATTTATACACTCATTTATTCTAACATAAAACGAGCGAATGAATAATTACGAAATGATCAACGTGTTTTAGAATCCCTAAAGTAAGATGTAGATGGCTGCGAGATTTGATTTTAGCTTTTTCTTATGTTTGATTTCTTTCTTCTCGAGTGCGCTAGAGTTCCAAAAACCTAACTTTAATCAGTTACAACTAATTTTTTTCTAATATAACTGTACACTATAAGCATTAAGGTATCCCAGTAATGGGTTTATATGTGATTTGTCAGGTTGCGTATCTACGATAAGCCTTGAGTTAAATAAACGAGCGAATGAACTGCAATAGAAATCAAATATAGAACTAATGAATGTACAAATGATCAAGAACAATTTAATTTTAATCATTAATAAAATCATGTTCATAATAAACTTGATTTTCACAACAAATAATCATTATTATTAATATAGACCGAGTGAATGAACAAAATACAACTGCATACACAATTTTTCTAATATAACTGTACACTGTAAGCATTGAGATATCCAAGTAACGCGATTCTATGCGGCTCGTCGAGTTGCGCCACGCGCGGCGGCAGCAGGCCGGGGTGTGCGCGGGACACCTCCGCTAGACTTTGTGCTAAATAGCGTTTTGGATCGTCTATACCTGTGGAAATATTAATTATCTATTATAATTTGCGTGGAAAAAAATATTTTTAGTTTTTTTCACGCTTTTTCACGCATAGTTGACGCTCACGCGTTATGGGAAAAGCGTAAAAAAAAGTACTAAGAAAAAATAATCAAAATTACTCCACTCACTGGCCAAGGGGTCGTCGGCGTTATTTTTAGCACATGCTAGTTGAGCGTATTGGGGCTGGTAGCTTGGCGTGTCATCCACTTCTATAAAATGGTCTTCGGGTAGAGTGCTCTCATCAGGCGGTAGTTCAAATAGGGATATTAGGGCCTGTTAGAATGAAAAAAAAAAAACAAATATGAAATATACAAATTTAAAATAGTTATTTTCACACTTGGGAAGATAATTTCTTTTTTGGGAAACGTATATATTAAAACATTGCGGGATTTAAATTTGTGCGTCTTGGAACCTCCCATACATGCTTCTTAATTATTAAGTTAGTTTGCAGTTTAGAGGCGCTTGTTACAACTTAAAATTTCTAAAATGTATCAATATATGGACTGTTTATTTTGAAAGTGGTGTAAGTCCATTTTTGAGAAAAATGAGCTATCACGTTATTCATGCTTAATTTAATGTAATTTTTTTATGTATAACTAGTCCGTGTTTAATTTCTCAAAAAAAAACCCATGTTTTGAACAACTTAAAATCGGTCGGTAAATGAAATTGCATAATCATCGACATACTAACCTTTCATTTTCTCGAAACAAAAGAAAATGGACTTACACGACTCTCAAAATAAACGGTCCATATATTTCTTCCCCTGCAGTCAGAAAGGGCAAACAGTGTCGGAATTGGGCTCCATGACCGTGAGGGTGTGCCTATTATGAGTCATGGGAGTCGATCCTTTGAGTCTAATACAGATGCTGGGGGGAGAAGGAATGAAAGGAAGGATACTCTACTGAGCATCCCTAGACGATAAAACTTTTGGGTTTCCAATGGGGGTGGGGGCTATCCCATATCTATCTAATAGGGGCAGAAGATAAGTGAATAGCTGGACAGTAGAAAGAAAGGATGAAAAGGAAGGTGGAGAAAATAGGGCGACAGAGAGAAAGAGATAAATAATCGCATACCTGCATAACAGCGGGCCACAACGGGGCCAGCGCGCCGGCCCTGAATCGCTCACTATGCGCAAGGAGCCGTACGCATCCCACGGCCGCCGCCTTGCGCTCCAGCGCGCCGCACACCTTCTGCGCGTCCGGCACGAGCACTCGCTGCACGTACATCGCGAACATGCTGCAACACGACACACTCTAATGATACACTACCTAAAGTGTATGATATGATGCACTCTATATCATACACTCCCTACAGTGCATAGATCCTGTATTTCGATTTGGTCTAGTTTGTTTTTGAGTTGAGTATCCTAGTCTATATATCATCATTGTAATGTCGAAAACAACTCTTACTGACGACGCCGTATTATGTACAAAAAATACTGAGGTGCGCCATATGTTCAAGTGGTCTGTTGATTTAATATACCATATATCATAAGATTTTGTTTGGTTTAATGCCTTAATCTTAAGAACTACTGGTTTAAACTGATTTTGTTGTGCTATCCAGCACATCATTTATCAAGGAATTTTGAGTACAAATATTGAGTACATCACATGAATGATTGCTCCAAATGGAAATCGCATCCGCAACAACCTCATTTACTTCCAGATCTCATATTATAAAAGTATTAAATAACAAAAATAATTTAAAAAATAACTTACTTAGCTTGAACAGAATCTATAATATCTATTAAAGGGTCTGCTCCAAAATGTGCTGAATAAAAACCGAAGAAGGCAATCAATCCTTTAACGTATTTAGTAGTTTTTGATGAAGACAGCCGTTGAAAGAGCAGTGTTATAATTTGTTTTGTGTACTGTTGCATAACTGGTCTGAAATAAATATAGAAAAACAAACAATAAATTATTAATTTTAAAAATAATAAATAATTGGAAGATTAGGGCAGGGCCATTGCGATTTGAGTGGCGTAACTCAGCGCCGCGTTTCGTTTTTACAAATAGGATAGATTGATTCAAATATATATTTTTTACTTCACGCTGTGTCCCGCCCATAGCACAGTAGACAGAGGGAACCTGGGAACCTAGTCTTCTTCTTTGTGTCAATGATTGGAGAATTCATATCATATTTTGTCAGTATTTAGCCACGTCGACTGCGGCATCTGTTGCCTCCATCAGATCGTCATGTGAGCAGGTGAATGGACATTTCGGGCAGGAGAGTAAGTGTGTCATCGTTTGTGGATTGGCGCCACAGTCACAGGGTGACTTATCCCTCAGTTCGTACCCCCATCTCACGAGAAGCTCTTTGCATCGGCCAACTTGGCTCCGTAAACGATTAAGTGACTTCCATGTTGGCCACTGCAAGTTGTAACCTGCGGGTAGGCACTCCTTGCGGGGGACTAGTACTAAGACACTACATTCCTATCAAAAATTTCACTTTTTTAAGTGGGTTAACTAAATTTATAATGATTAATATACTCTACTTAACTACCTAAACGTACTACTCACTCGCCAAATTTAAGAAGCATTGTCTGTATGAGATAAAAGCCCTCATGGTCGTTTGTTTTTGAAGCTATCAATTTCTGGAACACTCCTAGCATTGCATTCTGTAAAAAAAATTGATTGAGCTTAATTAGTATTTGTATCAAAACATTTACATGCTTCATCATCAAGAACAGTGTTGTGTCAACTATATTTTTATACAATAAAAAATATTCCCAAAAAGTTCTTTTTTAAACCAAATAAATAATAAGATTATCGCTTATTTATTAACGCTCGCACGTGGACGCATATAAATCTATCAAAGGGACTCAGCCGCACACGCCTCATTCCGAAGTCGAGTCATAGGTATTGGCGATAAAGTTTAAAGTTGTTTAACCTTTAGTATATATACTATATAACACTTCTATACTCCTCTATTTGCTTGCTGCAATAGTATATATAGCGCGCCCAGCTTAATCTAATGTATAAAGACGCGTACTCACCAGCTTGCCTGACTCCAGAACAAGTTCTGGCCGCGTGAGGATGAACGCGCACAGTAGACGCACAAGAGGACGGACATTAGCCGCCCTCTCCCATAAAGGGGGCGCCACCAGGCAGGGAAGGAGGGCAGCGTAGGCCTCCACCCCTGTGGCCGGGGCAGATGTGCTAGACCCTCGCAGTTCCAGCAAGAGTGATAGCATTTGGAACACGTAAGGCATGAACTCTGGAGGGAATAATTTATATAATATTAACTACGTATATTTATATGAAATATAATGAACACTAATTTGAAATTGTTAGTTTGATTTGGATGATTCAAAATTGCTTATAATGTTTTTTAATTAAAAATTAATAATCATTTAAGATTAAATATATATATTACCGAATAAATGAAATTTTACTGTACCTTGAATATCATTCTGCAGGATATCTTGGAATATTGGGAACAAGGCATCTTCAAATGCTGTGATTGCACTCGGATTAGACTTCACTACCAACCTATAAAAAAAATATTTTTAAAAATTGATCTATTTTTATGTATACCAAAAATATAAAATTGATGTAGTTTTATTATATTTCCATGATTATATGTGACAGCGTCTATAGGGTTCGATTTCCCGTCAGGGGAATTAATATTTAATATTTTTATTTCCTCGCTTTAATAACCAGGCAAGCGCGGCGTTGAATTTATAGGGAACAGATTCAACAGTAGATTCCCAGGTTCCATCTGTCTATGCTCTTATATCTTTAAAAAAACGACTTTAAAAAAAGACTTTAAAAAAAATGGTTGTGGATTCAACCTTAACACGACTCAATCATTTTCATTTATTCACTCTGAAATATGAATCCCGTAGAGATGCGATCTCTTCGTAGTATATGCGGAGTCAGCTTAGCTGATCGAATCCATAATGAAGAGATATACAGAATGGCAGGTACTAGCAATGATGTCACGGTGAGAATGACGTGGTTTGGCACGTCGAACGAATGAGTGATGAAAGAATAACAAAAAAGATTTATGACGGTAAAAGAGGTAGGGGGAGACCTCAGTTGACCTTTGAAAACACAGTATCAAAGATGCTGGAGGAAGGTCACGTAAAAAGCATGAGGACCCCCTGGAGGGCATGCAAGAAGAGGTTGATGGACAGGCGACGATGGACAGTGGACGAGGCGAAAGTGGTATACAGAGACCGCAGCGTTTGGCGCTCCGTTCTCTCTGACTACCTCGTCGGATAAAGCGTGAAGTTAAGTTATTCACTCTGAGAACACAAAGTGCGGTGTTGAGTTCTGTTATTTAACGCGCACTATATACGGAAAATGGATTATTAAGACACTATTTTCCCTCTACATGCCTGCCTATACCACAAAAAAACGTAAAGCAATTTTTTAACAAATTGAATACTAAATAACATATCTCAATATCTTCCAATACTCACTGAACAGCCAAGGACAAAGTTTCAAACAGATAATGATTAAAATGCGGTTTGCATGGATTCTTTGCCACCACTGCCAGCATGGCGGCCAATTTTGGTAAAGCTTCACCCAGGTAAGGTAAAGCAGCCTCCCGAAGACACGCTAGTGTCCTTAATACGGCTGAAAATAATAAATTTTTAATTAATATTGCTTTATTTGTTATGTTAAATCTTTACCAGAATGGGTTTTTTTTTTTAGTTTTTGCATTACGCAATACAGGAACTTTAAATCAATTTCACTTTAGATTGTTTTCTTGTTTCATACTTTTTAAAATGTGATTATCAGCAGCCGAATTTTAGTTTTTGAACTTAATTTTTATTGATATCAAACTGTCACTGTCACGATTGTCACTGTCGGAGTCGTTGAGACCGTCATGGCGCAGGAGTACAAGCGTGTAACTGTGAATGGGACGGTGGTGGTTTGGACTCTCTCTCGGGGAAATGAATTATTTTATATTTTCATTACCTCGCTCTGTTAACAAAGGAAAGGGGAGATGCAGTATTCTAGGTTCCCCTTTCTAACCCTGCTGCTATATGCGGGATACAGCTTAAAAATATTAAAAAAAAACAAACACACTTACCTTTCATAACATATTCATTATGATCGTTCGGATCATTTTGCTGCCCTAATGAAGCAAATAACGCCGACAGTAACACGGGGGCGTGGGGTTCGAGTGCCACGCGGGGGACCATGCCACCGGCTATTAGCTTTTCAACGGCACATGCGCCGTATGTACATACTACACCCCGACCAGTTATATGTTGTATCTGAAACAATAATAATATTATTTTTTTCTATATATTGTTTATTTATTTTCTATAAATTTTACATATATAATTAATATTTGTATATGTATGTATGTATTTTTTATTAAGTTATTTTTAGTGTCGCTTTGCACTTTTAGTTATATCCTTCTGGAATCTGGTTGCCTAGAAGAGATCATTTGTAGTGATAAGGCCACGTTTGTGCATTTTGTCTCTATTGTATCTTTTGAAGTGCGGATTAAAGACTTTTATCTATCTATATATCTAATAATAACTTGTAACCAGCTATTGGGAAGTGGGAACCTCACGGATCTGTGAGAGCGATTATTAAAATCGGGTTCCTTTAAACACGATAAATCTTAAAGAACAGAATAATAATAAGTATATAGACGCCCGTGACGCAAGGGTACAAACTTGTATGCAACAGGTTATGGGTTAGATTCCCATTCGAAGAAATGAAATATTTATTTAATATCTCTGTGTCAAGAGAAACAGCGTTGAGTTCCGCCACTCAACGCCTCCAGTATTCGGCGGAAAGTAGGGAACCGAATGTCTTAACACTAGGCTCCCTCTGACTACCATAAAACTAAACTCACAAAAATGAGAAATATGTAGTTATTATCACACAGTTCCTATGCATTATCTGATGAACACCTCGAGGCTATTGCCTCTGGTTACTCAGTGACCGTC
>DWNA01000792.1:0-18931 GCA_018249835.1 Heliconius besckei | reverse complement strand
GCCAAAAATAAAAATTATGTGCACATATCGATTTTGTTAAATCGACTTCTAGACGGAAATACTACATATTTGTTTTTGTAGGCTATGCAGAGTACTATTTTAATGCTATTTATCGAATAAAAAAAATAAAAAAATACACATAACTGCTTTGGCAAGCGCACCGACGATATATTGTACTTTTTATTTCTAGGCTTTTTAATCTTTTCTAAAACTAGATTTTAAGTCATACTTTAATATTTTTTGCATTTTATAAGTAATTGTATTGAAACTATTAATAAATTGAATGTTTATTGTTAAAATTTACTATTAAAATTGAGATTGGTGTAAAATTTAAGATTATTAAAGGTGGAACAAAAAATAATAAACACAGAAAGAATATTTACAAGTTGAGAATTAATATTCATTGAAAATATTTATGTTGAAATGAAAAATTTCATTCTTTCTTCACTTACTTTAAATGTACATACAATTCTTACATTTTATTTAAAAATATATTGCTAACTACAACTAACTTGCTTTAATATAATTAACAAAATATCTTAACCCATAAAATGTCATGATTAAAAATTAACTTTGCCACGTCAAAAAAACCGTTATGTAAAAAAATTATCATGACATTTTTTTTTACTTTTAAAGGTGGAGATTACCCCTTGGCACTCAAGTATGCACAATATGGGAATGGTATTCAATAAAACTGTATGGGAGAGTATAATGGATTTAGAAGATCAGTTTTGTGCATACGATGATTATAATTGGGACTATTCTTTGCTACATCTTTCGCAAAATAGACCTGGAAGGGAAAAATTTAAAGTCATTTTGTGTAAGGGCCCACGGGTTTTTCATATTGGGGAGTGGTGAGTGATGTTTTTTTTTGTATTTGTATATAAAAAACTTCAGTTTTAATCATATTGCATCTAACAAACTTTAATAGATTTTCCTTTTTATTAATAACGTGCTATATGTTTTATAATACATACAGATAAAATTCTTTATTGGACAATTGAACTCAATATTTGTATCGAACCCGCAACAAGTCGCGTTTACAGTCACTCTTTGTGCCTTTGCGCCAGTATATAATGATATTATTATTTTTCATATTGATTAATTTTTGGTGTATACTATTTATAGGTAATAAAGCATACTATCATTATTATTACCGTCATCACTATTCAAATTTTATTTCCATTTCAGCGGTTTTCACCACAAAAAATCTAATTGCAACGCTTCAACAGTAATAAATAAAGTGCAAAAGTTATTACAAGATGCTAAATCTCACCTCTACCCATATAGAGTGACTGCCACTATTAGCGCTGGCGGCGCGAAGCACAATAAGAAGTTGACTAAAGGAAACGGTGGGTGGGGCGACTTGAGAGATCAAGAACTATGCACGAACATGACAAGGATAGGTCGTCAAATGAGTAAATATATATACTACGCGTAACCACATCCTATACCAAAAACTAACCTAATAATAAATAATAACGTGTTTAAAAGAAGTATATTTTGACAGCCATTTTGTTTTCTGACATTTCCGTCCGACATTATATTATTTGTGGTTTTTTATTAAAGTAAATATGGGCATTATATTACTTTATTGTTAAGAAGTAAGATTTATTATTAATAAATATAATTATTTATTGATATATATAATTATTTATTTTATTTATATTTTAAACACGCACATTTTTATTTTTCATTAATTGATTAACTGTTTATAAAATAGCTGTCAAAATAAGTTATTAAATAATTAATATAAATATATATTATTATAGTCATAATAATATAAAATAAATTGTTATTTTTCATAAAAAACCAAACGGTGCTTCGATTTAAAGTTACTAATTGTTTTTTTAATAAGTTTCTGAACATAGCTATATAATATATGCAGTATTCCTATAGAAAATGGTAAATTAAGAAAAAAACTATATTTTCTATTTATTTTTCTTATTAATTATTATTAAATAAATATTTAATTCTGACAGCGAGACAGCGTTTGGCGGTAAATTCGAAGGTTGTCGGTCCATTCTCACTTGTAGGCAAACGATTTTGTATTTCCTCGCTCAGGCCAGAAAAGGCGGGGCTTTGAGTTCTGCTACACATTCCGCAACCTCTCGAAAATTAGGCGATGCAAGGGGACGGACCGTCTTAACACTAAATTATCGTTGTCTTCCCTGCTATATGCGATACAGATATAGCGTGAAGCTAAAAAAATATTTTCTTAATTTATCATTGTATTATCGATGTCTCTCTTTCGCTCTATATATGTAAGAAAAGGAAAGAAACAGGACTTGAATTATTATTATTATATAAATATTAAAATACAGTGAACCGTGAGTCGTGGCTAGCCCTGTAGTTAGGTGTAGATGGCTGCGCATATTGTATTTTTGGTTAGTTTCGATTATTTTGTTCCTCGGCGTAAGTAAACAATGTGTAAAAGTTGAGAAAGCCTAACTTGAGGGTGGCTAACGACTCCTGGAACGTACTGTATATATCTTATATAAAACAACTAAACAGATAAATACAAAATAATAACGGATTTTATACGATTTTTTTTATTTATAATATTTTTTTGGCCTTTTCTTTTATAATAGTCTTTTTTTTATTGTCTCTTAAAATTATATAATAAAATATTTGTGTTAATATTCGAGTCTTAGACAGATTTTCGAATTTTCATAATTATTAAAAAGTCAGTAGTTGGCGTATTGTACCATTTACTTTTATTAAAGGTAAAAACGGAACCCTTACAGGATTACGTTGTTGTCCCTCTGTCAAGATCATTTATCTCAAGAATGCGTCGAAGTATAAAGCTTAAGCACAGAAAAAACATACGTACGAGTATATGCAAATGATCGTATGTTTTGATTGCGGTGACAATTAGCTTTTGTTGCAAAGTGAGCTTATAGTCAAAGGAATAAAATCCATAAAGTGAAAAATAGATATTTTATAGAAAAAATAGTTAAAAAACTTATGTGTGTTTATTAGTGTTCAGTGTAGTTCATTTTTATTTTATCAAAATGTCGACTAAGTAATTAGGTTTGCCAACTTTTATGTTGTTGCAAAGACTCGAACTTAACACATTTTTTATAAAATAAAATTTAATATATTGATACTGTCAAAAGAGACTAGGTGGACATAAAAATAGTTTTTTGTATATATTTTTTTTATTTTAAGTTATTTTTATTCTTTTGTTTTAAAATTAATCTCTTGATGTTTATGTTTTCACACACGTCCACTAAGAAGTACTTATAATATGACCATAAAATGTTAATATTTTTTTTATTCTTTTTTTTTAATTCAATGTTTTTTATTTTTATTATTTTATTGTATTAATTGATATGACAAAAAATGTGGCTGTGTATTTTTTTTATTGAATTTTTAAAAATAATAATTAATAGAAAACTACACGAATTGTATCAGATAATAATAAAACGTACGTAATTGTATATGTATTTAATGTTAGCAACAAAATAAAATGCAATGCCGATTTTCAACAAAGAAAAAAGGTTGTTGATTCAGTTTATTTGAACAATACCTGCATTTCTATGTAAGTTTTTGTTAATGTTATGTAATAACAAAAAAATACATAAAAATGATTATAATTTGTTCTTTTTATTTATATTTCACATAATAATGACATGTACACATTTTTTCAACGAAAAAAGCGGCATTGATAAAAACTATAACCCACTTATTCTTTTTATTATCAGAATAGAGGCGAATAGTAGATTTTTTTAATAATGAAAAAAAAAATATTGTAAGCTAACAATAAATGTTTCGACATCGAATATTAAATAATTAAATATGTACATATACGTACGTAATAGTGCACAGTATTTTTTAACTGTGGGAACATTTTGTCAAATTTAGATAAATTCCAGTGGTTGATTAATAAAAACAGTGAATCTTTTTACTGTTTTGTAGATAAAAATAGTAGCTTTTAGTATGAACACTATTATTATTGCGCTATAACCGCCTCTATCGCTCATTGAAAGTCCCATAATAATCGGTTTAGCGATTCCAAAATGAGCCCGGACAAATAGAAAGACAGACAGTGACAGGCACTTGTTTTGTTTGTGTTATGAGAGGCTGTATAGAAACAAAAAAACAATTTTTAGGCAAAATAATTTTTGGCAATTTTTACTGAATTGATACATTGGCACACAGACTTAGCCACGGAGGCCGTTTTTTAACTTTTAATATCTCAGTCATTCGAAAATAGGAAAAAAATACTTTTTTTATTTTCTTTTCTTCGCTGTGGTGTCGAGGCAAAAGCGGCGTTGAGTTCCGCCACTCTGTCCCCTCTGCCTACCCTGTTGTGTGCGGGATACAACTTTTTTTTCTCGACTTACTTAATTTTTAGATAAGCTGAAAACAAAAAACGCTGATGATGAACTCATCAGATTTAGTCTTTTTTTCTAACCACTGATATTTATCTACTTTTATTTTATTTTCAAAAATTTTTAAAAGCATTTAGACTTTATCAGAAAACAATAACACCGATAGAAATAAGAATTTTTATATGAACAAGCACCATAAATGTAAAGAAATTGGTCTTAACAGAGTTTTTAGCGAATCATTCATGTTTTTTAGTTTTTTTTTTTGGTGATTTGAATTGTACACGTTTTGTTTTATTATTATTATTTTACTTTTTTTAGTCTGTGAATTTATAGAACTGTCAAATTTAATTTTTTGAAGTGTATTGTAGATTAAATATTATATCTATACGCATTTTATTTTAATTTTGAATGTTTTGGTTTTTTTGTATATATAAATAAATTAATCTACAATACAGAGATGATTTTGATTTTTGAGATTTTTTGTCATTACGCATTTTAGTTTTATATTTTAATTGTTTTTCCCCTTATCATAACGTAAAAATTATCCAGCTTCGAAAATAAATAATTCATGTAAATGTTTGTATGCTAACATGCTAGTCAATAAGAAGATTTGATTATTTTTAACATATAATATCTCTAACTTAAAAGTACTTGAAACAGCCAAAGGTTGTTATATGTCAGAAACATTTTATTACAGGTGCAAATAAAATTGTTTGGGAGATTTGAACTCGAACTGTCGCTTTAATCATACCTATTTTACAATATATGATCCAAGTTTTATCTTATTTGTTTTATTTGCACAGTATACGAATAAAATATTTTTAAACACCTTCCAAAAAGGACTTAGTGCATATGTATATGTTCTCATATTTTATTTCTTCTTTCTTGGGCAAAAATCCACATTAAAAAAAATCAAACTGAAATATATTTATTCATTTACTTTTACAAATTAATTCATTGTTAAAAATAATCAAATTTATTATACGCAAACAGTATATACGGTAAGTGTGAATTAGCTAAAAAAATAAAAGAATTTGTACGAAAAAAAAAACAAAAATAATAACTATTTTTTATTTTCCCTGCACCATAAAAACACTCTGTATTACATAAATTAACTGAAAAATATATGAAAAGCTATTAAAAATATATTATATTTTTATATTATTAACTAGTTATGCCTGCAACTCTATGTAGAAAGTTTGTCAAAATACAACAGTGAATATTGCTTCTAAATCGGTGAAGCTGTTTCTACTGCACTGACAAACATAAAAAACAACATTGTGTTTGGTTGTATGACATTCATAAGAAACCCAATAAGTAAGTCTTTTCATATATCTTCCAAGCGCTGTTACATTTTTACTGTTACAATTTAGTATATTAATAAAGTAGTTAATTTTTCTCAATTTCCATTTACTTCAATCTTCAGATCTTTAAGTGGTACTAATTTTGGGGCATCTTGACTTTCACAAGCGCAGTAGCAGTTTTTGCTATTCATAGGTCCTTGTGGCAGTATTAGTAGCTTCAAATTCATGTTTACTTGCAGACCTTTCAATGTGCCTAAAAAGTAAATAAAATACGTTAACTTTACATTGTAGAAATAATATGGCGCAGAGGCACACCCGCCCGTTGTAGGTTCGATTCCCACCCAGGGAAGATAATTTTTTGTATTTGACAATGTCTGTTTACAATTTTCGGATAGTTTATAAATTTACGAGTAAGATTATAAACTATCGGTGTTTATAATCTTACGGTATCATATTTCTAGAGGATTGAATTATATATTAATTTCTTAATAGTTTCATATCTTGGCTCTGGCACTAAAGCAAAGGCCCGGCGTTGAGTTCTCTCACTCCGCCGAATTCAGGAGGCGTGTTAAGTGGCGGGACTCAACGCCGCGCTTTGCTTTTATACGGAGCGAAGAAATGGAAATATAAATTTAAATAAATATTTAATTTCGTCGAGTGATAGTGTCAATAATCATCATAACTATTATTAGATATTTTTTTATTTCACGCTGTATCCCGCATACAGCAGGGTAGCCAGAGGGAACTGAGTGTTAAGACTCGGTCACCCATAAACCGCCTAATTTCTGCTTATTGAGCGGCAGAAATAAACAATGCGATTTGTCTATACCGGAGCGAGAGAACGAAAATTACTTGAGTTCCTTGAATGGGAATCTAATTAACAACAGTAGCTTTAACTTTCAGACGCTGAGCCAAGACGGCCTCTGCTTATTATAAATACATTTTTAGAAGCAGGAAATTTATTATTATCATACCTGTAATTCCTGAAGAATGATCTCTACTATGCCCAGGGGCAGTAGGTTGTGGCCCGGACCCAGATTGACTATCACTTTTAGATTTCCCACCTCCTGATGATTGTTCCGAAGGCGATTTTTGATTTGCAGAACTATGATCATTAGCAGTTTGCGATTTATCGTGAGAATCCGGGGCAGGAGAAGAAGCTTGATCACTAGGTTGGTGATCATCAGATGAAGGGGATTGTGGTTTGTCATTAGGAGAAGCTGGTGACGTTTGGTCATTAGGTTTCTGTTCGTCGGGTGTTTGTGATTTATCACTGGGGACAGTTATAGATGATTGATCACTGGGTTGTTCTCCATTGGATGATTGTTGATGACCATTCGTAGAGCTTGACGACTCGTCGCTAGATTTCTGTTCGTCGGGAGACTGTGGATTGTCTTTAGGAGAAACAGAGGCCGGAGTTGATTGATCTCCCGATTGTTCCCCATTAGGCGATTGTGGTTGGCCATTAGGATCCGAGGATATTTGATGACCGCTTGGTTGTTCTCCACTTTGAGAATGTGTTTTCTCATTAGGAGTAGCTGTAGAAGGTTGAGCCTCCGATTCTTCACCATGAGAAGATTGTGAATGCTCATTTGGAGAAGCTGTGGATGATTGATTTCCTGGTTGTTCTCCATTAGGCGATTGTGATTGCTCATTAGGAGAAGCTGTAGAAGATTGATTTCCTGATTGTTCGCCATCAGATGTTTGTTGTTGACCATCAGAAGCTGGCGATGGTTGACCGCTGGGTTGTTCTCCATTAGGGGATTGTGGTTGCTCATCAGGAGAAGATGTGGAAGGTTGGTCTCCTGGTTGTTCCCCATTAGATGATTGTGGTTGGCCGTCATGACCTGAGGATTGTTGATGACCGCTGGGTTGTTCTCCACTAGGAGAATGTGGTTGCTCATTAGGAGAAGCTGTAGAAGGTTGAGCCTCCGATTCTTCACCATGAGAAGATTGTGAATGGTCATTTGGAGAATCTGTGGATGATTGTTCTCCTGGTTGTTCTCCATTAGGCGATTGTGATTGCTCATCAGGAGAAGCTGTAGTAGATTGATCTGCAGGTTGTTCCCCATCAGGTGTTTGTTGTTGACCATCAGAAGCTGGGGATGATTGACCGCTGGGTTGTTCTCCATTAGTAGATTGTGGTTGCTCATTAGGAGAAGATGTGGATGGTTGATCTCCTTGTTGTTCCCCATTTGGTGACTGTGCTTGGCCATTAGGATCTGAGGATGGTTGACCGCTGGGTTGTTCTCCACTAGGGGATTGTGTTTGCTCATTAGGAGAAGCTGTGGATGGTTGATCTTCTGGTTTTTCCTCATTAGGGGTTTGTGGTTGGCCATTAGAACCTGAGGATGGTTGATCACTGGGTTTTTCTCCACTAGGAGCTTGTGTTTGCTCACTGGGAGAAGCTGTGGAAGATTGATCTCCTGATTGTTCCCCATTAGGTGATTGTGGTTGGCCATCAGGACCTGAGGTTTGTTGACCGCTGGATTGCTCTTCAACAGGAGATTGTGGTTGCTCATTTGGAGAAGCTGTGGATGATTGGTTAGGTTGTTCTCCATTCGGTGACTTTGGTTCGCTACCATGTTCTTGCTGATTAGATTGATTTTGTTGCTCTGTTGTTGATGTAACAGGTTCTTCTGTTGTTGTTGTAACAGATTCCTCTGCGGTTGATGGAGTAGGTTCTTGAGTTGTTGGTGCTTGTGTTGTTGTCGTGGTCGTGGTAGTTGTAGCGAGTTTAAGTCTCTGAGCTTTAATATATTCTATTGCGCTGAGGATATCTGTAAATTAATTGGAATCTCTTTAGTTGTGTTTGTCTAATAATAATTGACGCTGAAGAGACAATTGATAATTTTCTTGAATAAGCGTACTATTAAAATAATGTAATTAAACTATAATAAAATGCATGGGTATTCCTAGTACAGTACTTTAAGCATTCGTGTTGCATTTTGCACATAGCAGACAAAGCAGAAGGAACCTACTGTTCAAAATTAAAAAGTGAATCCCCCCGTTTACAGTATAACGCTGTGCCCGTGTGCCAGGACGGTATTATCTTATCAGCTATGTCTTCATCTTGTATTTACTTACTGTGTTGTTTTGTTGCATGGGGCAACCCTCGTATAGCGTGTATTGGATCTGAAATAAGAAAAAATATTATACTACCTACCGTACAACAATGAGAAAAGAATGATATAGATACGACCTACAGCTTAAACTGGACGAATCCTGATATAAATTAATAAAGCTGCAAGCGTTTTCCATTTGATTCGTGATTGTTATTACGTATATGACTTTGATATTTAATACGAGTATATATATAAGAATTTATTCCTTTGAGTGGGAATCGAACCCAAAACCATTGCATTTACAGTCGCACCTTTATGTCCCAGCGTCACCAATTGTAGCGGACCTCAACGCAACATTGTGTCTTACCAAATATTTCTATTTGCCTACTGAACCCACAACCACCGCGTTTACAGTGTCGCTGTTCCACTAAACATCTTCATACAGACAGGTACAAATGTATGCTTCAATGTTAATGAAATTCACGACGTCTATTCTAGGAGTACAAAGTAGCTACGTACCGTGAATTCTAGTGTACTCTTCAGCCACCTCTAAAGCATCTTCTAGCACTGGAAAAAATATCATAATATGAAAAAGTTCTGAAGTAAAAAGTATTAAAATACTTGTTAAAACGTTTTTAAAAAGTATTACCACGATCATTTTTTGTTATAAATTTCTACCGACTTTATGTATTTAATTTAGATGAAATTAAATCATCTTCCCACTGTATCTCGCACCCAGCAGGGTAGGCATAGGGAACCTGAGAACCTAGTTCAGTACTCTGTTGCTATTAATATATTTCCGTTAAGTTTAAGACTCGTGTTGAGTTGCGGAACTCAACAATGCGCCTTGCTTGGTTACCAGTGCAATAAGTCGAAAATATTCAATATTTTATTGTGGGAATCGAACCCACAACTGTCGCGTATAAAGTCGCATGCTTATGTCCCTGAACATCAGGTTTGGTTTTGTTTCATATTCTAAATTATTTGACAAGTTAATACTTACAGAAACGTGGACTTAAACTAGTAAAGGCTTCAAGGAATTTGATGACGTCTAGAAAAAAAAACAAGTTATTAGTTCTATTTAAATACAATACTCGTTTAGTGTATATTTCACATGGCAGTAGAAATAGTTCTTCAGGTAGTTTGTGCCCATAGCAGAAATAAAAGAATTGTAAGACATTTTAATTAATATGTCTTAAAACTTACTAAAACTTACTCAATACCTATAATGTTTATGTTTATTTAATTGGATTTGGCCCAGAATATTTTTTTTAATTCGAATTATTAATATAAATTCGTGGTTCCTGTGATTAGCGCGGTCTACCAAATTGCATTTTAGCTTCATAATATTAGTTTAGATTTCTACTTTTGGTAAGGGAAGACAGTTACTTACCCATTTGGACTACGTGGTGAATAGTATGGATCCAATCGAAGAAACCTGTAAGAAATGTAACAAATAAATTGACTTACCTACACTCAATTGATAGATGGATTAAGAAGTTTATTCTTAGAATATTTATCAAATCAGTGCAGCATATTCATATTTTTTATTAATTTATTTATTTGCTATATGAATTTATGAAAAAAATGTCGTTTATAATTTAATTATTAATTTAATCATACTGTACATAATATTCATAGATTATTTGATTGATGCTTTATTATTTAAACCAGCAATACTTTAATTGATGATTGATGACATTTACTTAACCCGCTTTGTTCCAAGAGTGGGCAACAATAACCCTCGGCCGACACCGGCGGCCTCAAAATTACTTCATAAAAAATATTTTAAGATTATGTTTTCTTTTAGAATAAAATCATATGATGATCTTTTTTACTAAACCCAATAAATACATACCGTGTACTTTCAACAGTTCCCTTATTTTTTCCACTGCCAATCGCAAATTGGTAGTGTTTGTGAACTTCATAAGAGTTTGGAAGAAATAGATGAAGTCGACTGAAGAATATGACTTCATTTTATGAATAAACAAGAAGATATCTGAAATTGTTATATAAAATATTATGTTTTATGCCGCAATATAGCGGAATAGGGAATGGAGAAGATATTAGGTACTAGTACTAATTTTTAAACATTATCTCCTTCCCTGTTCCCTCTTTTATAGGCTAAATGCGTGTTGAATGGAACATACAAATTTGCTAATGGCTAATATCTGTATTTGGCTAATCTTATCCAAATAGACGACACTAAGTCTAAGACACTAAGTAATTCTCATGTTCTTACAAAACGGGTACTGAAAACTACTCATTCCTCGTAGAGAGGATGGTACCTATTACTATTGTGCTTATATTTATTTACATACCATTGATGCCGGTCACTGACACTACGACGGTCCACGCTTCATGGAGAGCTGGAAGAAACAAATATTACATCATGGCGATTATTTCCATTGGTAAAAAATATTAAATTTTAATTAAGTATTAATTAAATTAAAATTATTATATAATTATGTATATTTTTTTAGCTTCATGCTGTATCTCTGTATGAGGCCAGTCGTGGCGCAGGGGCACAAAGTGTTACTGAAAGCCGATTGGTTGTGGGTTCTAGTCCCAATGGAGGAGATGCAATATTTATTTAAATTTTATTTTTCCATTTCTTCGCTCTGGTGTCGAGGCAAAGCGAGTTGAGTCCTACCACTTACGCAATGCCTCTAGAATTCGGCAGAAGGTGGGTGTGGGTTGGGTCATTTGAGTGTAAAACTTATTAAATATTAATTAAGTAATTTATCTTACATTTGGTGCCAGTGAAGGAGATTAATTTTCTGAAAATATCCAAAACGTCACTTTTACCACTTTTCAATTGTATTTCATTCAATGTTTCCAAAAACGAATCTGAAAGAAAACAAAAAAATATATTAAAATCTAAATAAAAAACCGCAGCGTTTGTTGATTCGATACCCACTAATATTTTTATTTCCTAACTCTTTTAACAAGGCACAGAGCGGCGTTGAACTCCGTTATTCAACGCGGTTGGATTATTGTATTTTAAATACATACTCTGTTATTTGCGGTATACAGCATGTATCGATTTTATTTGCTCTTTTTACTTACAATTTCTAAATGTTAGTCCTCTGATGGAATCACGACAGTCACTCAGATTCTTAGTTTGAGTTATATCCAATAAGGCTCCAAGAAATTGTAGAGGATCGCGTTTTTTAGTTATTTTGTTGACTATCTGGAATACTTTTATTATATCTGGAAAATAAATAAATTGAATAGTTAATACTAATTTTTCAATTACAAATTTAACTTAGTCTATATAATGGGCATGAGAATGGTAGGGAGTCCGTGCCTACGCCCGAATTTTAAACAAAATACTAAGACAAAAAAATTTGAAAATTTTTATATAGAAATATCAGATAATAACTGATATTTGTCGCTTCTATTATTTAATTATATTTTCTTTTTTCAATTTGATAAATAAATATTTCTGCAATATACAGTTTTTGTCATCACCACTTTAAATAAAAGCACAGTTTTAACTATTCTACAAAAGCCTGAAAAAAATGAAAAAGTTAATTTTTTCAAACAAAATAATTAACAAAATGATCGTTGTAAAATAACACGTCATTTGTTAAAAACGACTCATACACTATTCGAACTCCGCAGGGACACCGCCGCACACGCCTCATTCACGAAATGAAGTCGCAGGTATTGGCGATGAAATAGAACGTTGTTTAGTTTTATTATAGAATAGAACAAGAGATATCCCTTTCTCGTTCTGGTATGCTTTATGAGAATGAAAGCTAGTAATCATGTCTATAAAATCTTGAGAGATTCCTAGCATAAACTTCTTAAAGCCTTAAAAACAATGACAGTTGACCCTCGCACGCCGCTCCACTCCACGCTTTCCTCAAATATATTTTAATAAAAATGTATAAAAATTCTCAAACTCACGTCTCTGACCGAAGAGCCTAAGGAATTCTGTTTGCACGTGCTCCAAGTCAGTTTTATCAGTCATCTTATACAGTGTTTCCAGTACTATTTTCAGACCTGGAAAATGGAAGAAGAAACAAATATATAAGTTAAAATAATTCCAATGGCAGCTTCATGATGTATCCCACCACAATCCCAGATACATTACGTGAAATAAAATAAAAAAATATTATAAAAAACATAAAACTCGTCAAAAATTCATTAGTACTAACAGTAGGGAATATAATTCGGATTATTCGAAGACCGTAAAATTTAAATTCAAATTATTCCCTGTTTAAGTCGGATTTTACAAAAATAATAATAATAATAATTTATAAAAAAATATTTTATAAGGAATTTCCTAATGAAATATTTTTTTAAATTTCTAAAGTATTACCGTCTTCATTGATACTTACTGACTCTGCCAGTCTCTTGTAGTAGTTCTTCCAATGCGTATCGTAAATCTGAAATTGAATTTGGAATCATATACATATATATATACACAAGTAGACCACTGACTATCCAGTTATTAATGTTTTTATGGCCAAATGGCACGAGGCCCCTGGTGTGGTCTGCGATCACAGCATACTATATAACTTCTAGGAATATTCGACCGGTTCTCTTATATGGCAGCATTTGCTATCAAAGGCACCAACGCTATCTCGCACACTCAGAAGCTTTGCGTGAGGGAAATAATGTTGAGATGGATGTAAGTGGCGGCGTAACGCGGTACGTATGCAGATGTAACATTCTTTGGAGGTAGTCTTGGATTCGCTCTATGGAGCGTCGCCAGAAATCGTTTGGCCACGTTGCGCGCCAACATAGTACAATGACGGATGGAAGTGCCTTGCTATATCAGTCCCTGGAGAGAGACCTCCCGAACGCCTAAAGAAGCGCTGGTTGGATGTCGTGGTGCAGAATATGAGAGCCAATAGTCTAACCACCGAGGACATTAAAGACTGTGCAAAGTAGAGTCAGGCTTCTCCTGACATTAGAGATTATAATAAGGTACTTACGTGACAAACCAGTAACTTGTTTTATAAGATTAATGCATTCGGCGAAGGTTTTCCTTCTAACTACATTTTTGAAAGCGACGACTGCTTCACTAATATCTGAAATAACGTTTAAAATATATAATAATTGAATTTTTTAAAACATTTATATCCCAAGCAAAAAAAATTCAGTAATAAATTTATTTTATACATTTTGATAGAGAGATCAACGGTTGTCTATGGGTAGAGGAAATCAGTACCTGTCCGGTTTTAAAACTTACCACTACTTCTCATTACAGATATCAAAACATTAAACGTCCCATTCCAGTCTGAAAAAAAACATCAATAAATTAAAATATACTTATAAATTAAGATTTGACCTTAAGGTAAAATTAGAGTTGAATAAGGAGAATGAATCAGAAGTTACTTTAATTATCCATATTATATACTAAAGACCCTAAATATGAACTTACCAATTTCTGATTTCAAAGCTTCATAAACGCTGGGGAACTCAGAGGAACCGACGCCTCCCGTTAAGTTTTCAATTTGACGTTTAACCGCTTCAACACCTGAAAACAATTTTATACTAATCACTAATCTATATATATAAAAGGACTTGTCCTCACTGACTGAGGTAAGACGCACGCACAGCCGTAACCGCCGATGATAGAAACGTTAAATTTGGACAAAAGTTTACTTTCGTAATCTGGACATCCACTAAGAAGGGATTTTGAAAAATTTTAACCCTAAAGGGGTGAAATAAACACATGTTTCATGGTTTTCTAGAATTCACCCCCTAAGGGTGCAAATAAGGGGTTGACAGTTTGTATGGGAAAAATCTTTGAATCGCCACCGACTTTTATAAAATTTGAAATTTAGACTCTTAAAAATATTTCATTGAACACATGTTTAATGGGTTATTAGAATTCACCCTTAAATACGCAAGTGAAGCTGCGAGCGTCCGCTAGTTATGAATAAAAATTAAATAATTTAATAATTGTCTTAAAACTTATAACATAGTGTTTACATTGCTTTGCATTCTATTTCAGAGGCTGGTTGTGGGTTTGATTTCCACTCAAGGAAACGATAAAAAATTATGATTGAGGCTCTGGTAGCGAGGCAAAGCGCGGCGTTGAGTTCCACCACTCGTACGTATGAAAGGAGGGAACGAAGTGTTTTCATGCCAACCCTGCTATGTGCGGACAGAGCTTAACTCCGCTTTAATCTTCCCGGGGCGGGAAAAAATATTAATTCCTCTGAGTGAGACATCAAAACATATTTACAATCTCACTGCGCCATACTGCCCTGCATTATTAGGTAGATTAAATATCAACAACACTCGTGAGAACACAGCACGGTCCACGGTGGACTCGTGTTCGACGTGAGCATCAATTAATTATTATTATTATACCTTTTACGTGTTCCACTTCATGATCAAAGAACTCGATGATATCTGACAGGTCTGAAATAAAATGTATAAATATTATAAACATGACGTGCTAATCTCAGGAAGGGCTGGTTCAAATTGATTTTCTTTTAATGTTGGATAATCCATTTATCGAGGCAAGCAAAAAAAGCGGAGAGCGAGGAGTCCCGCACTTTGAATATGTTATACGTCATACACAACGAGCAGTTTCAGTATTTCCAAGCCACAAATAAATGTAGTGAATAAATATATTTAAATAATAATTTGGTTTTGCAGAAGTATCAAAAGTATCAAATATATAATTATTATACTTTGTGAAACTGAATTAATATGTTGTTATAAAATGTTTTTTATTTTTATGTAAATAATGTTTGTAATTTTTATGATCTAACGATTTTTCATCACATAAAATATTTTAAAACACCATGAAAATTCACTTACTGTTTCTTCCTGCTATCTTCTGTAGAATATCTATGATACCGTCGAAGTTATAGTGCCCGGTCAGATGTTGAATAATCTTAAACGCCTTTAATACATCTGGAAGTTCATGAACACATATATGACTTTTCGTTGACGTATCTAAATTATTTTTTAGGTGTGGGTTTAAAATATTTTCCCCTATATGCTGCTCCCGTAAAAGGAGTGCAGACGCTTCCACCCTGTATACGTCTAAATATAGTTTGACAGCAAAAGCAATGCTTGTAAATACGGTCCTCATTGGGGGAATGAACATATTTGAAATTATGTTCATTTTCACACTCTCCTTAAGAAGTGCCCTGTTGAACTCTGCCACTCGACGTGCAAACTCTTCTCTCTTTGATGAAATATTAATTTATGTGATATTACTAACCTTGTTCGTTCGTAAGAATTCGTAGTAATTGCACTGCAATTTTTATATCTGTAAATAATTAAAAATATATGATTAAAAACTACAAAACTCAACACTCTTTCTACTGAAAACGTTCGGAGTTATAAATCATAAGAGCCTAAACTCAAGTTGGTTACTAGTAACTTTTGAAGAGTTCCAATATTCAGGTTCTCGCTTCATCATCACACCAGCTCGGTGATAGGTACATTTTATTGTATTGTCATCAAAGCTACGAAGTACAGCCAAATTCATTCAATTCAAATCCATATTTTAGATATTATTATATAATAATAACTAAAATATGGATTTGAATTGAAATAGTTACAAGTCGACCTTACAAAAGCAAGTTAAAAACTTTACTCACTAGTATTTCCTTCCAATTGTTTAGCAAAACTTATAAAGTACTTGATTCCTCTTGTTTCTCTGATGCATTTAATGAACTCGTACGCTTCCCTAGGATCTGAACAAATATATATACAAAGCTAAAAATTATACCCGTATATAAGGTAAAACATCAAAATCAAAATATCTGCATAATTAATACTTTAATAAAATAATAAATTCATAAATAAAATAAGAAAGAAACAATATATAGAATATTTAATTTTATACTTACGTTGCAATCCGCCAGTTGTCTTTATGTACGCTACAGCCTTAGTTTCATCTAAAACAATAGAGTCGGACTGATAACCTCTTTTTCTTCCAGAAGTCGGTTAAAACAGATATTTAAATATAATTAGAAATACAAAGTTAAAATATTTATCAATAATAAAAAGAACGCATTAAGCAGGGTAGGTGGAGGAAACTTAGTGCTAAGATCGTCGCTGGTTACCAGACCGATGAAATAAGAATATTAATTAATTACCTTGAGTGGTAATCTAACTCAGAACTGTCGTTGTTATCGCCTTCGGTCAGAATCTCATATTTAATTAAAAGGAAAATTAATGACAATAAATGAATAATACGTTTAAGTTTTAAAAATAAATAATTAGTTTCCATTTTTTTTATTACTTTACATTCGTACATAGGTAACATATAAAAGAAGACAATTGAACCAAACCGTTATTATAAAATTGAAGGTCTCCTTGATCAAATAATAATTTCAGCAAATTTAATACAAAAACATCTAATGTACATAATTAGCATAATTTACGTCATATAATTGACATAATATAATAATAAATTATTTATACAAGTGTTACACATCTTTTTTTAATTTAAATATAATATCTTGACACAGCCTGTTCATAAATTATTATTACTTTTGTTAAATATTTCAAGGAAATTTTAAGTCTGTAAGTTTTGTGTTATTAAATAAGTCGTAGTAATCTCTTTTTTTTCACCTTCGCGCTGTATCCCGCATGCAGCAAGGCAGAGGGAGCCCAGTGTTAAGACACTCCGCTCCCCACTTTCCACCGAATTCTAGAGGCATTGCGTGTTGTTTAACGAAACTCAACGCCGGGCTTTGCTTCGACACCAGAGTGAAGAAATGAAAATGTTAAAAATATAATTTAAAAAAAAAAAACAATTTCTTAATGTTAATAAATCAAGTAAACATATTTGATGATTCCTTATTTTTTTGAAAGTTATGTTTTGAAATATGTTTGTTTTTATAAAATAACTAGAGATGCGCCGAATATTCGTTTGGTATTCGGTATTCGGTGTATTCGGCATGTTTTTCAATATTCAATATTCGGCCGAATTATTTAGTTATGGCGCCGAATATATTCGGTCCGAGTATTTCTATTTACTTAGCTGCACGATACAGTAGAAATGAAATATAAAACGTCTTATGTAAGATTTAAGTTATTTTTATAAGTCAAATGAGTAAATTTTGTGTTTTTCAGTGCTGATACCAAAAATATATCGAACACCTCTCGTAGATCAGAAATAAACGTACATATTCTCTCCTCTCCTTTTCTCCATTTTTATTAATTCAGTTTCCCAAAACATATCCTCTTCCTTTCATCTATATGCTGGCGACCTTCAAATTTACTTAGCCGCCCCGTTTGATGATGTTGGTGAGGCTATTCAAAAGCTTAACGAAGATTTGCTGAATGTTAGTAGGTGGAGCAAATCTTTTGGCTTAACTGTCATTCTTGCCAAGTCACAGGTCAGTATTATTAGTGGCTCTAAGCGACTAAAAAAACTTGACCAGAATAGCCTCCCTGCTATCCAGTTTGGCGGCGTCGATTTGAGCCTGAGTCCATCTATTAAGAACCTTGGTATTATTATAGACAACTAGCGGACGCGCGCAGCTTCGCTTGCTTATTTAGGGGTGAATTCTAATAAACCACGACACATGTGTTCAATGAAAGATTTTTAAGAGTCTAAATTTTAAATTTTATAAAAATCAGTGGCGATTTAAAGATTTTTCAATGCAAACTTTCAACCCCTTATTGGGTGCAAATAAGGTGCTGAATTCTAGAAAACCATGAAACACATATTCAATTAAATATTTTTAAGAGTCTAAATTTCAAATTTTATAATAATCGGTCGCGTTTTAAAGATTTTTCCATACAAACTTTCAACCCCTTATTTGCACTCTTATGGGGAGAATTCTAGAAAACGATGAAACATGTGTTCAATTAAATACTTTCAAAAATCTAAATTTCAAATTTTATAAATATCGGTGTTGATTTAAAAAACATCCATACAAACTTTCAACCCCTATTTCAACCCTTTAGGGTTAAAATTTTTCAAAATCCCTTCTTAGTGGATGTCCAGATTATGAAAGTAAACATCTGTCCAAATTTCACGTTTCTAATTCGCAAATTATTTGCCACGATCGGATCGCTCATACAATGGAAATATTTCCTACCTATAAAGACCAAAACTGCTCTAGCTCATTCACTACTGTTACTTATTTTAGACTATGCTGACTCGTGCTACCTATACTTATCTGAGGAACAATTATTTAATTGTTCCTCGGTTACAAAATCTATGTATTAGATTTATCTTCGGTTCACGTAAATTTGATCATGTTTCTGATTCTGATTTGATATC
>DWNA01000791.1:0-18947 GCA_018249835.1 Heliconius besckei | reverse complement strand
AGTATGATTTGTCGTTTAAGCAATAATTATCTAGGTCATAATCTCAGTCCGGCCGCCTCAAGGCTTTGTTGTGCTGCGGTAGCACTTTGCACCGTAGGTGCGCGCGTTTGCGTTTGACACGGCTATTCTTAGTGAAAATCGAACGATCACTCGATTCTAACAGTGAGTTTTAGATTATTATATATACAACCATAGACAAGCTGAATTAAAACGGCAGTCAATGTCAAGTGTCATTTTCAATAAAAAAATATTAATTATCATTATTTACTTTCCTAAATTCAATAAATACATAAGACTTGAACTCTACATTACGAACAGTATTTTTAAAGATTTTATTATATAGTAATACTTGCTTGTAGTAATGTTTGCTTCTATAAAATCATTTTTTAAATGGAATTTATCTAAAAATAATGGAGACAAAAAAAATACATCATCTTTGTTATTTGTGATATTTGTAAATATACTTGAAGATGTTCTATTTTGGAAAAAAAAGTGGCTTTCTTTGTTATTTTTTATATTATTTAATCTTTTATTTTTGTAAGTATAAACTTATTATTTATAAATGTAATGTGTATTATATGTAGAGGCCAGTCGTAGCATAGGGGAGCAAATGTGTGAATAAAGGCGACTGATTGTGAGTTTCATTACCACTTGAGAAAATGAAATATTTATTTATATGTATTTTTTGTTTCTTCACTGAAGTGTCCAGGCAAAGCGCAACATTGAGTTCCGCTACTCAATACGCAAAGCCTTCAGAATACCGCGGAAAGTGGAGAACAAAATGTCCTAACACTAGGTACCCTCTGCCTACCCTGCAGTGCGTGGGATACAGAATGTAGCTGATTTGATTTTACATATAAGTGTACTATATCATATTTCTTTTTATATATTTCAGCTTCTGCGTTTATCAAGAGTTCAATTTGCTACAATTTATTTTTGGATTTTATATGATAATAGTTATTGCTGATGCATTTGAAATATGGCTTAAGTATAAACATCGAACATCATGTCTTAAAAGATTAATTAGTCATGATAATATTCAAATTAAAGCAGTAATTTGTAAAATACAGACATGGGTTACTAAATTGCAAATGGGCTTTATTTATCTACGAGATAGAAACCACACCAAAGTAAGTAGTTTACCATGCTTAAACTTATTATTAATTGTTTTTATATTGATAATTGTATATAATTTTAAATTTTCAGGCATTTTTGTTACTTCAAATTATATTAAGTGTTATGCTATTTATTGGGAAGTATATGAATGGATATACTTTAATATATATTTTATGTACAGCATTATTTTTCATTGATAAACTCATACCTCCTTTAATAAAAATTTTAAGAAAAGTTCAACAAAGTGCAGGTAATAAAAAAAATTGCATTATCAAAATGTATTAATACATTACTGCTCATTTTCACATTATTTGAAATATATTTTAAATATTTATTTGCAGAGTCTGAATATGAACTTGAAGGTCTAGTCCCAGAAGAATCTGAAGTTAACTTACAGTTATTATCTATAGAATTAGAGCAAAAACCTGTGATTGATGAAAAACAGAGTCTAGGTAAATAATTTTAAAATAGTCGTTCATCACCATCAGACTGATATTATTGTAGTAGCACTTTACACCTTTTTTTCCCACTGCATATTATTTGCCATTGGTCTCATAAAAGTTTCATTCAGTTTGGCCCAGGAGTTTTTATTTTATGAGCATTTTTGTTAATATAAAATCACAATGAAAATTAAATTAATGAATTACACAAATGCAATACTTTGTTTATGCATACTGATTCCTCAAAGAGTTTTGAACTGATTTGCATGATTCTTTTTATTTGATGGGAGCTACTTGTCATTTGATCACAAATTTTTATTTAGTTTGATGTGGTTGTTTTAATTTTTTGAGCGTTTTTGTTTACCTGGAACGATGTAAGTTTTATAATACCAGTAAAAACGTAAAAAAAACCATTACAAGAACTACAAAGCATAACTTAATATAGTTAATTTGGAATACATCCTATGCAAACCTACCTTTAATGTTAACACAATATTATTTATAATAATTGTATGTGCTAGCTAATGACAAGGTTAGGAATTGGTGCCAACAAAAACCTAAACAAAATTTAAATTAGTAGTAAATGCAAGAGGCGATAAGCAGCTTCAGGTGCACTAACTAGTTATTTATAATCTTCCTCCTGGCATTAATCCCGGCTATTGCCAGGGTCTGTCATCCTCAACTACTCAACCTACTCCACTTTGCACGGTCTTTTGCACCGCTTGCTTTTCCTCTTTTCTGCTGCTTTTCCTCTGTGGTTAGACCATTGGCTCTCATGTCCTGCATCACGACATCCAACCAGCGCTTCCGTGGGCGTCCGGAAGGTCTTACTCCAGGAACTTATATATCAAGGCACTTGCATCCGACAGAGTTTCTTAGGCCGGCGTGTAACGTGGCCAAATCATCTCAGGCAACGCTGAGATGGTATGGATGGTAATAACTAGTTATTTATAATATTAAATTTTATTCAATGCATCTGAGCTTTGGACTATGCAAATGAACTGACTATCTTTAAAATCCTCAACAAATTTGATGACATTACTTTATGTTAATAGTAAAAGTAGTCCATATTTAAATTTAAATTAATTAACATATAAGGCTAAATTACGGTTAAATAAATCAACTTATATAAAAAAATATACATAAGAACAAAAACATACATTCAATAATAAATATACAACAACAAATTTTTTTTGCAAAATAGAAAAATAAATAGTCAGGACTCATTATAATTTTAAAGAATAAGTCCTGACTGACCTGATTTTCATAAAATTACTTTATTCTTAATAAATAAGTATTATGCCATCCCATGGCTTTTTGCCTCGACACCAGAGCGAAGAAATGGAAATATAAATTTAAATAAATATTTCACTTCCTCGAGTGGGGATCGAACTCACAACCGTCGCGTTACAGTCACACCATTGTGCCGCTGCGCCACGACGGCCTCAAAAGGCCATGTCTATTACTTTTTTACATGTGGAAATTATTTTTATTTTTTTAGTATTTTTATTAATTTATAAAAAGGCTCAGGGGCACAGTCAACGAGGCGGTTGTGGGTTCGATCAGACTTTAAAATGAAATATTGAATATTTTCATTTCTCTGCTCTGGTAGCGAGGCTAAGAGCAGTGTTGATTTCCAATATTTCAATAATGTGTCCTATAGCTATATTGAGACAATAATTTCCTTTAAAAAGGAACTTGCGTGGTTTCATCAAAGCCTTTCACGGAGTTTTCTATAAATTGTCTAATAATGATGACTTTAAATGTTTGAAAATCATGTTCTTAAATTACTTAACCAATGTCTCAATTCTAAATGATACATAAAAAGATTAGTTCACACTTCATATCAAATCCGAGCAGTATGTGAGGTTTTATATAAAGTAGAACCATGGCTCAGATTACTTTTTACTCAAAGTAAACAACACATGGGAATATAGAAAGAAAAAAAAACATATGTTATCAATTATTTTGCTCATTCAGTTTTCTTTCAATAGTTATTATTATTATTACTTTATTTGTACACCACAATAGAAACAAACATACACATACATATTAAATACAAAATGTACAAAAGGCGGTCTAATGGCTAAACAGCCTATCATAGTTGTGAGCAAGAAGAAATGTAGTTGTATATTTCTGTTTCCTTTTTTTTTTAAATATTATTTTACATATTATATATATTTAAATATAATTTTCCCTAATATAAAGTTTAAGGTTTTGTAATTATTATAGATTATTGGAAACCTGATGATTTACCTCTAGAAGAAGAAGCAAGTGATAGTTCAGACAACAGCAGTTCACTAGTAAATAATTTGTCAACAGAAAAATTGCAAACTCTTTCCAAAGATGTTGATATCACAGACTCAAGTGAAGATGAATACATCCCTGAAGGTAATCATAATAAAATCAAATGTTAATATCTTAATTTTTTTACATTTTTGCGTTAGTTATTTTTCACTTAGGAAGACAAAAATACTCTTTAAATAAATCAATAAAAAATTTTATGTAGCAGGTTTTTAACCTAGGTTTAGGTTGAAAACCTGCTACATTAAAATTTTGTAAACCTTGTAAACCTAAATGCTCGGACCACTAAGCCATTAAGCCATACATTCTCACTGAGCTACTTTGAAATGTTTATACGCTTGTTACATTTCATAACACTACATATTCATTCAAATAATTTTATGCACAAAATAAAACAGTTTTCTGTTACTTTATCTAAGTAAAATAAAATTTGTACAGTTGTATACTTTTATTTTATTTTTCATTAGCTTCACGCTGTATTCGGCCCATAGCAGTGTAGGCAGATGGAACCTGGATATTTGGTGTTATGACGCTCCATCCCCATAAAATTTTAATTTATAGAAGTGATATTTTTTGATATTACAGATCAACAAGCTGAGCCATATCAAACCTCTTTAGAAATACAATCCCCTGGGAGCTGGAGTGGTGCAGCTTATAATGTTTTATCTAATATTGGAGGTGCTATGGCTAATATAGTATACAAAACACAAGATGACAAAGATAAAAGAAGAAAAAGAATTTCTAGTCTAGACTCATCAGATGGTTTTGAAATGATTGACAAAAATGAATTACAATAAGGGTACTTAAACCAAGATGAACCAAATAACATTGTAATAGTCTCTGCAATATAGAGTATAGTTTATTTGACATATCACATACATTACCTTAAATAAAATTATTCAACATTAATTATTGTCCAATTTAGACATTAATTCTTTATGGTGTTTTTTTAATGCTTTCAACCGTATACTACTTAAAGTGTTTCTTGCAACAAGGGCTTCTAACATAGGCCGTGATATCTAAAATTTAATAGATTTAGTGTTGTTAAAAGATCTTAAAGATTTAAATAAAATCATAACTAAGAAAACGCATTTCTTTTAATAAAAATTCCCAATTTTCCATATACTTCCAAGTATTACTCCAATAGTCATTTATAACACAGATTTAGTAGTAACTTTTTCCTATAGTTCGATATAGGTTCTCGTAAGATGATAGCTAATTTAAATTTAATTAAAATAATTTAAGCCCATTGGGGCGCAGTGTCATTAACTGCAAACGCGATGGTTGTGATTTCCATTCGGGGGAATAAAATATTTTATATTTTCATTTCCTTGCTGTGCTTGAGAATTTGGTGGAAAGGATTGTTTTGTGAAATTCCTTCTGAAGACGGACGTTAACAATTACAACACAGTTCTTATCTAAACTTGTTATGGGACATTAATTTTATGTATTAATCTTTTAATTAAAACCTTTAATTAAAAAAAATTGAATGTGGTACACCTGAATTAGTATTTTTAATTTTTATGCTTCTATTATATATTTATTTCTACTTTACATCCTTTCGTCTATAACATAATAGGTATTTTTTTTCTATCTCTGGTCATGCTTTTTCCCACCTATAAAGGCACCCTGATATAACCTAATGTTAAGGCCCTCAGTGGACATTATGTGTAAAGTGCTGGTACTCAACGTCACACCTTGTCTATGAGAGAGGGAAATTGAAAATAATTTAACATGAAAATAAGCCACTATTTTCCCCAAATGGGGATCTTAACCACAATCATTGTTTACAATGAGATACATTTCCACTGCGACACAATGGCCTTTTAGTTAAAAAGAGTTGTAAAATAACATAATAATATAATTAGTTGGGAATGATACCGTGCATATAAAAATTACCTTTTCAACAATATGTCCTATAGCTATAGTTCTTACAGCTGCATTATGTTGCTTATTTATTATATCCTCTGTGTCAAGTTCCCCTGCTTCGTTTTTGAAAGCTTCATCTTCCTCCTCTTTTAATATTGTTGGCAATTGTGTTAATATCTAACAAAAGCATATTACTTCATTCAATAAGATTTTATTTTGTAGTAAATAAATAGGAGATGTGTTTGGTGATTCAGACTATGTATTAATTCAGCCATACATATTTATCCATACTGATATGAAGACCATACTTACATAACTTTACTATTATTAACTTTAATGACAAATAGAAATTGAACATGAAAACACCATAAAAATCTTAAATTTTCTTAATTAGTTGATTCAATGTAAGGAAATATCAATTAAATCAAATTTCAAAAACACAATGTCAATAAAATCAAAAACACAATATTATATTACAGTAGAAACTCGATTAACCGGACTAATTGTTGCCGTTAGTCATTCGGATATCGAACCTAGTAACAAGACACTAAATTCTCTATGTTCAATGCTTCAGGTGTTGAGATACAATTGACAACAATCTCATTTACAAGCAGATGATGATTAATTAAAAATATTGTGTATTACTTACCTCAAAATTATTAATAGTAAGAGAATCATTATTATTTGTTATTTCTAGTTCGATTTCTCTCCGGCTTTGGTTTGAACCATCACTGATAGATTGAAAACATGTAATTTGAACCTTAAACAAAATCATAATTGGCTTACTTCAAGTAATTTTTTGTAACTTTAAACAATGAAAGTATGGACTGTCTACTCCAAAACTTAACTTACAAATACATACAAAAAGGAAATCACAATAATATAAAAATAACATCAGAAAAAATACAAATAAATAATTCATTTTTTCATAATAGAGCAATTACCACCTGTTTAATAGACATACTATTATATTGTATGTAAGTGAAAACATACAGAAATTTGGAGATTTCAAAATTCCAGTCCAGATCCAAATCCAGCAGAGGGAACCTCATGTTAAAACACTCTGTTCCCTACTTAACGCCGCGCTTTGCCTCGACAACAGAGTCAAGAAATGAAACATAAACTTAAATAAATATTTCCTTTCCTCTAGTGTACTTGTTCCACAACAAAGTTGATTTTGCAGTATATGGTTATATTAATCATATTATGATTATATTTACTTGTGGGGAATTGAGTGTCTTAACACTAGGTTCCCTCTGCCTACCCTGCCATGTGCAGGATACAGTGTGAAGCTGATTAATTTAACTTTACCTATACATATATTGACGTTAGAGACTCTACATTAAAGTTTACTATAGACCAAATTTATATGAATAATATTTTTCTTACTGAAGGGGCTTTAGCTGTTTGATCTGTCAGAAATACAGCAAAAATTATCCCAACAAAGCTGGAATCCATTCTTTGGTACATACTTTGTGTAGCAAGATCTAAAAATAATTGGTTAAAAAGCTTTAAAATATCTGACTTTTAACATATATAGTAAACTAACAGTATAGAAATTATAATTTCAAAATAATCATAAAATTAATTTAGCACCAATTATACTTTAGTGACTAACAAAAGTGCAATGGTTTTGAATTTCATTTCCACTGAGGAAAAAAAAAATTTCTTTTCTACACTAGTCAAAAGACTAAACATGGCTTTGTGTTCCAGCAATATATATTAATATAATACTTTAGTATCCATCTTTAAGGGCATTGATCCTATAGTTTCCCTCCTAGTATCCTAGTATATGTGTGATGTTTCATACCAACATGTGATGGCCATACAGTAATATGTGGATGAGAATGGTACCATCCAACCACTCTAAGTGGACGTCCTACTTCTGCTGCTAGTTCTTCTGCTCTTAAAGTAGCCTGCACAAGTTGCTCTTCAGAAATTTCAACTCTATCAGGTTTTTTATCCAGACGCCTTAATATAACCGATGATACTATGGAAACCAAGGTATTATTATTATGGACCTGGAACATTATAATGAGGTTATTGATAACAGTATTTTATGATCATGAAGATTTTATAAAAATACGAATAAAAAAAATAAGCTAAAAAAATTATGTTGTTGAGTTAGTTGCATATATACCTCGCCAATCAATAGTCCCATTATTTCTTCTTTCTCAGTGGACAACGCATGCTGTATGCTCACTAAAGTAACATCAGTAGATAACAAGACCTTTTTTAACATTTTTGTATTCCAGTTAAGAATAAGAATCAAATTCAATAAACCTTAAGTTAAACTAATAGCAAAAATAATTTCAAGTCCTCAATAATACACAGAAATTGTTGTTTACGTCTTTCACTATGTAAGTATGTATATCTGACAACAATTTGACAATGACAATAAAAATGGGTAGTTATTTGACATTTAATCCCAGAAAAATTCTGAAATAATAAATGTTTATTATTAAGCAAGATTAATATAATAAAAGAAACTCACGTTTTTTTTTAAATATATGCTTAAATTGCGTAGTAATAGTAAATTATATTTACTCTAAGTCCTAAATAAGTAAAACGCAATTCCGAATTTCGGAATACTGAATGCTTATATAAAATGAATAATCAAAAGTATGAAAAATGAAATCTTTGTCTAAATTGGACAACCCTAAATTTGATTTTTTTGAATGCAATGTAAACCGAATTGTTTAAGACATTTACATTCATTACTTTTTTATCAGCGTCACGCTGTATCTCGCTAACAGCAGGGCAGGCAGAGGGAACCTAGTATTAAGACTTCCTGCCGAATTCTGGAGGCATTGCGTGTTGAGTGGCGGAACTCAACGCCGCGCTTTTGCCTTGATACCTGAGCGAAGAAATGGAAATATAAATTTAAATAAATACTCATCATCTCCTCGAGTGGGAATCGAACCCACAACTGGTGTTGTGGGTTCGATTCCCCATATATTCACCCACATAGTGTCGATCATTGGTTCTTGTTGCTTACTGGCCAGTATCCTACATAGAATGACGTAATACAATGTATAGTGCATTCTAAAGCTGGAAACAATTACACAATTGTTACCTATTTATTTATTTCAACTAACTAAAACGGTTACTATATGCTTAAAAATTATTATGCAATATGGTAAAAAACAATTGATGTTAATTTATAAAATATATTTTTTATTTCTATTATGTAACCTTTATACGTCAACACAACAAGTACACTATATTTATTCCTACAAAGATTGTTGTACAAGCCATTAAGCAATATCCGCAATTTACTCCCTCATTCCTATAGAGTTGACCACAAAATAATTTATCGATATTAAATATTTTTTTATTTATATAACATATATCACCAGATCTAGAGGCTGTTGTGGCGCAGGTGCACCAGCGAGTGGCTTTATCACGATGATTGTGAGTACGAGTGCCTACACTCTTATATATGTGGGATGCATTCGGACATATTATCCATGATTTTATGAGATTTCCATGTGGTGATTTGTATTTACTTTCTAAATAAAAGCTTATAAATTTGAAATATATAAGCGACGAATAGTAAAAGTACAAAATAACTTAAAAAAATAAAAGACTCGACAGCTTTAAACAAAAATAAAACAAGTCTATCAGTTTCTTGTAAATATTTTTTTGATTAAAAAATAGGTCCTTTTGTTTGGTCTTTAGAACGCCACACACATAATAATAAGTAGAGTTTTGACATTTTTTTATTCATTTATAAAATGTGTACATTTTTGATAGAATTATATGGAATGTGTAAAATTTTTTCAACGATATCTATATTATAATTTAATTTTTTATGTCTCTACCCTCATATAATCAATATAATATGATCTCAGATAATGACAGTTCTTTGTGGGTAACACTTCACTAGTGTTGAGTCTCGAGTATTGATGTTTGAAAGTTTATCTTTAGAGGCGCTTGCATTTAAATATATTTTATCAAAGTATTTTAACGCTCAATGAAAAGTTGAAGTTGCTAAGCGCTGATATATGCAGAATCCTATATAAAGGATTGATATTATCTTATCCAACAGTGTATAGTGATAAGAATTATAATAGTTTTAAATGTTTTATGAGTTTTGTGGCAAACTGTGAATTGATTAATTTCTTGGTCGTATAGATTTTTCTTGTCTATCAATATCTGAAAAATTCTCATTTTAACGTAAATATTAACAAAATTTGGTAAGAAAATGTTTTGTTCGAGAGCGCAGTTCTTGAGAAAACAGATTAAAACTTTACCGTCACTACAATGTAAGGAACAATTTATTTAATGTATATATTTTTTCTTACAACTTTATAACATTTTACAGCATAACACAGCAATTTATCATTCAGACAATATCTCAAAAATACATACAATAATCATAAATATAATTGACTTTTAATACATAACTCTAGCTGGAAACTTTTTATTTAACTTGTATTATATCATCAATCAACAGAAGAAATGAAAATATAAATAATTATATAACAGAATAGGGACTGAGCCCACAATCGTTGTGCTACAGTCATATGCTAGTGTCCGTTCTCCACAATAGTCCTTGTTTATTTTAAGACACTTGTCCCAAACTGTGTTCTGTGGAATTCTGGAGGAATTGCGTGTTGAGCGGCGGAACTCAACTCCACCCTTTACTTTGACACCAGAGTGAAGAAATGGAAATATAAATTTTAATAAATATTTCATTTCCTTGAGTGGGGATTGAACCCACAATCAATCTTCTTACCCCCACAACTGCATTTATTTAATTTATTTTAATAATCTCATTATTTCTCTCTATAACCTGTGTCAAATTTGATTTTTCTTAGGCTCTAAGAAAAATTCAAGTGTAGTAGTAGAACCAGAAAAACCTAATATAAAAACTTCAGTACCTGGACCAAGATCAAAAGCACTTCTAGATGAATTATCTGCACTTCAAGTAAGTAGCTTTTTTATTAATTATATGTAGAGATAATTAAGAATGTCAAATACCTAGAATCCTTAAATACCTTTAAAAATAAAATACCTGGTAATTTTATGGATGCAAAATATTCCTGATGCAAATATTTTACATATTAAGGAACCGCTTTTCTACTAGTGGGTGTGCATCCTCAATAGGGGTTATCTGATAAAAAATGTATAATAATGCAAAATTTATAATAATACTTTTTTGATTCTGAACCTGAAAGGTTAATATTCATTTTCACTTTTCATTTTGCGATAAATATTTTTGCCTTTTAATTATTTAATAATCTAGATAATTGATTTAATTTGCAGCAAGCGGATTCTGTTCAATTGTTTGCTGATTATGACAAAAGTATTGGTAATTATTTTGTGGATGCAGATGGAAATACCTTCTTAGATGCCTTTACTCAAATTTCCTCTATACCAGTTGGTTATAATCATCCTGAGTTATTGAAGGCTTTTGATGACCAACATAATTTGGTAGGTCTATAGAAAATATATATCACTATAATAGTACAGTAGTATTAATTTAAAAAAACTAGCTTTTTCAGAAGCTATAAAAGCCGATTGTTTGCTAACAATAAAAATGATATTGTAATCATTGTATTAAGTTTATGAATAAAATAAAATTGAAGGAATATTCTTAGATTTTCAAGTGAAGGCTATATTTCTGAAAGTATCTATAAACAAAATTTGTATTTGATTTGAAAATATTATTTATGCATATAGACTACTGTTATTTTGAAATAACTTTTAAAATCAAAAATTGCTCTTTTCAATGACAGTGTTATAGTTTAAATACTACATAAACTGGCAGCTTTCCTGCATGACATTCAATAAATATTAATACCATACATTTTTCTCTGTAAACATTCACTTTCACTTGCGAGATGGGAAAGACACCGTTGCGACACTACACAACATAAATTGAAAATGTATCTTGGTACAATGAAAAAATACTAATTGATGACTTATTGCAACATAGGTACATATAAAAATGTAAAACGAACGTGGGAGTGGATTATGCATATTCCACTGCTAGAAGAGCGTTGAATATTAAGACCAACAAAAATGCTTCAGGACCTTAGAGATTTTGGCGAGCCTTTTTGGGATTAAGGTCCTTCAGAATGGACTTCAGTTCATCTAAGTCTCTCGGGCACCTGTCGATGGCATTGAAGCCCACTCTATGACCTCGGAGTGTACTTTCGAGACTACTATTGACACAATTTCATTGCTTTTATAGTCTTTCTCCTATTACTACCCTACTCTAGTTTAATGTTTAGAAACATACATACATTTAAAACAATTCAAAGAGAATTTTTATTTGTTATATTGATGTTATTTATGAAGTAATGCTGTAATTTACTGTTAGTGCGGTATAAATTTAATATTTTAATAATAAATTAATCTAATTATTTTAGAAATCTTTAGTAAACCGCCCAGCCCTTGGTGTTTTTCCCGGAGTAGATTGGCCGAAGAAATTAAGGAGTGTTCTCATGGGAGTTGCACCACATGGTTTAAATGGAGTGTCCACAATGATGTGTGGTTCATGTTCAAACGAGAATGCATTTAAAACGGTTTTCATGTGGTACCGCAAGAAACAGCGCGGAGGTAGCATCGATTTTACTCCTGAAGAAATGTCTTCTTGTATGATTAACCAGCCACCCGGAGCTCCGAACTTATCAATTATGTCATTTGAGGTAGTAATAGTGTATATAAAAAATATTAACGTCGTACCTATAATTCTTTATGTAGTAGTAATATTAGAATGATTTTTAAAATCACAGGGTGCTTTCCACGGCCGTACGTTCGGTGCACTATCTACTACGAGGTCTAAACCCATCCATAAACTGGATTGTCCTGCATTCGACTGGCCCGTAGCACCTTTTCCAAGATATAAATATCCACTTGATCACTTCCAATGTGAGAATCAGAAGGAAGATGAAAAGTAAGTTAAAAGTACTTAATTAATTTAGACATTTTTAAAAATGTTTAGGTTATATATAATATTTGCTTTTTCCTAGACGTGAGTTCCAAAAGTGTTTTTGGGCCATCGTCCATCGAATTACTTGCAATAACGAAATCATTAAATTTATAATAATTACAGAATCTGATTTTTAATATATGACAATGCCTGCTTAGAGCTTGGTGCTATTGTTAAGGATTTGGACATAGATATTATATTTTCCTGGTCACCTACAATTGAAAAGATTAAATAATTCTTGTCATTAAAACCAAAATATCCTTGGCCGAAACTCTCTTCATTCCTATACTAAATAATAATCTGTGCATGTATCATCTATATAACAAAAATGAATATTATAGTTATCTGTATGCTTGTTATGTATGTAAAAAATTTAATTAAATTAGCTATAAGCTATATCCCACATACAGCAGAGTATGCAGAGGGTACCTAGTGTTAAGACACTCCTCTGCCGCTTTTTCGCCGGATTCCGGAGGCATTGTGAGTTGAGTGGCGGAACTCAACGCCTCGCTTTGCCTCGAGACCAGAACAAAGTAATGAAAATATAAATTTAAATAAATCTACGTCTACCTCCCGAAACGAGTAATGCGATGTAGCCATCAATAATCCTGACCACGCGGGAGAATCCGCGAATAGGACACCAGTTGAAAATAATTAAATTTAAATAGTCATATGCGAGTCTCCTAATTCTATCCTAAAATAATTCAAAATAATTTGCGTTATAATATTGAAATATAATCAGTGTTAATGATAACAACTTGTGGTGAGGACCAAAAAGTCGTATAATAAGTAAAGTACTCATAAATATTTACAGTAAATGAAACAATGTAAATAGAACAACAAGGGCATGTTACATTGTTTCTTTCATAATGAAAGTCACAAGTTATGTGATCATGGCCGATACATTGAGATTTATTTACTGAAAAACAAAGTTATATTTACACGTTTTAATCAGGTGTATTATATTTTTAGTAAGTACATACTAGTTTTACATACATACTAGTTTAGTATTAGTAGAAATGTATATGATATTGTAGGTTGGGATCCTGTTGGGGATAGGAGCCGTTGTTTTAAATATGATGCAATTAAAATATTTTATTTATTAACAAGTGACCTAACGTCACTTACATTCAATATATAAAACAATAGATAGACAGCTAATCTTGCCTGTTGATCTTGAAGAATATTAACGAAAAGATGCAATTTCCAGTCTTGTTTTTTTCTCTTGGCTGACTTTGTCTTGTTTAGAAAATTTACTCAGTCGTCCTAGCTAAATATTTATTTTAATGTCTTATCAGATCACGTATTCCCTTATATGTTTGTATGTATGTTTAGTGATGTCCCCACGTTTTCCTTCGTAGCGTAAACCCAAAAATATCGTTTGCAATCCAATCACATACCAACCAAATATTCACGGCATCTGCATTATATTTATGTTTGAGTAATAATGTAGTTTGACAATATCTAACAAACAAAAACGAATAAATGTAATGGCTTTTAAAAGTTATATATTAAAAATTTCGAAAGAATTTTGTATGTTTAGATTTGCATTAATAACTTATCAAACAATCCGTTTTAATCGATTAAAGAATCTAACTACAAGTATAATATAAAAATATATTTAAAACGTTTTATAGATGCTTGGAGCAGGTACAAGATGTTATCGAAAAATATAAGAAGAAAGGTAACCCAGTAGCAGGTCTGATAGTAGAGCCCATTCAATCTGAAGGTGGAGACCATGAGGCTTCACCGGAGTTCTTCCAAAAATTACAGAAAATTTGTCAGAAGGTTTATATTTTTTATAGCTTCACGTTGTAATCAGCGTATAGCAGAGGAGGTAGAGGGAACGTAGTTTTATGACCGAAAAGTTGAGAATTGCATGTTGAGCGAGGAATCGATTTATTTATTAATTCCCCCGAGTGGGAGTCGAATCCACGTCTGTCGCGTTAACATTCATACGCTGTACCACTGCGCCCAAACAGCCTTAAATTGTATAAAATCCTTTTTATATATTAAATTAATTAGGTAAGTAAAAATTATAATGTATTATGTAAACATGTAATGTAGATGAATTACGTAAAATGTTTGCGCGAAATTAGATTATTTGAAAGCTGTACAAATTAATTATTTAAAATTTGAACATAGTATTACACAACATGTACAAGGTTCAAATAGAGATATTTTTTCACATTGAGTTTGTCGTATCTTCATGTTCACTTGGATTTTAGTTAGATTTTTGTCTGCTTTACCCCAAATTTACATTGCCGAATTTAAAATACTGAATGATAACTAAACAAATTGCTTTGACTTAGGCACTGAATGTCAATCAAACCAACCATCACGTCGACACACGCTGCCCCTCTAAACGTTAAATTGTAAATTAATCACAAAAAGTATAATTTCTGAAATTATTAATTGTAATACTAAGAAGCTATTGTGGCACAGTCGGACAGCGCACTGATTACTTATTTGATGATTGTGGGTTCAAAACATATCCTGGGAAATTAATTATGTTCATTCCTCCGCTTGGGAAAGCGCAGCATTAAGTTCCATTCATTACGCAGTTAGAAATCGGGCGGAAAGAGGGAAACTTAGAGTTCAGACACTAAGTGCTCACCCCTACCTTGTTATATTCGGGATAAAGCGCGAAACTAAAAGATACGATTTTCAGAATGGCGTGGCTTTAATCATCGACGAAGTGCAGACGGGGTGCGGCCCGACGGGAAAGATGTGGTGCTACGAGCATTTCAACTTGCCTTCTCCACCAGATGTTGTTACTTTCAGCAAGAAAATGTTGACTGGTGGCTTTTATATCAATATTGAACAGAAGTATGTGTGGGAGCATAATATCTACCTAATATTGAGAAAATTAATACTTGTACTTGTTTGATTCTTTTATTTACATAGGTATATTTTATGTCTCATTGTTTTACTACTTGTTTTTATACCGACCATAAAAATATCTTAGTATTCATGACAAGTTATATTTTTATTACGTTTATACTCAAATGTAGTCACGTACGGCGAACTAAATGTAAGTTACATATTATATTTTGTAATTTTAATAATTTACTTCGCTAAAGTAATATTTAAACTTAGTTCCGTACTTAAAAATGAAAAAGGGAACCGTTATAATATTAAATTTCTCATTCAATGTCTCAAATAAGCATGAACTTAAACAAAAACTTATTATTGCAGACCATCACATCCATACCGAGTGTTTAACACATGGATGGGCGACCCCGGCAAGTTAATTCTATTGGAGAAAGTGTTGCAAGTAATTAAAAATGAAAATCTTTTGTGCCTCGTCAAAGAAACTGGAAAGTGCCTCAAAAATGGCCTTCATGATCTAGAGAAAGAGTTTCCAAATATAATAAACAGCGTACGAGGTCGCGGTACATTTTTGTCTTTCAATTCTGATTGCAGAGATAAAATTAATGCGGATTTAAAGAAAAATGGTGAGTTTAATGCTTATTAATATAATAGTGACTATTAGGAAATTTAACCAGCTTTTTAAACCAAAAACCAAAAAATTTGGAATGCGTATAAGAATTTCGACCTAGTTTGATGAGAAACTTAGTAGTCAGAGTGCTTGGACGGTATCCAAAACGCCCAGGTTGAAAACATTCAAATTTTTATACAAATTTCTTTTATTTCTTTTCTAAATAAGTATTTTTGTTTCCTAAGTGTACAATAAAACTTTAGAACTGTCAAAAATCATCCTTAAGTTGGTTAAGTTGGTTAATCAGGTACGATTTTATTATAAGTATAGATCTAAATATACATAATTTACAATTAGGTTATAATTACTGTAACTTGTAATAAAGAAATAACAAATTTCCAGGTGTGCTCGGAGGCGTGTGTGGTGAAAATACTATACGCCTCAGACCAGCTCTAATCTTCCAGAAGAAACATGCTGAAATATACTTAGATATTTTACGTAAAACATTAAAAGAAATATAAATATATTTTTCTTCTCTTCCAATAAGTAGGATATTAATGTTTTAAGTCTGTGATGACTTACAGTATTATTTAAATGTTGCTATTTTAAAACTATAATATATTGTAAAACTTTTAAGTGCCATATATATATTTATAGTTGTATAAGTTCAGATATATTTTTTTTTTGAACTAAGTACTTTATCGTTTTTTTATTCTTCTTTTAAATTGTTAATTGCATTTATATACATTCTTGATATTGAATAATCGTATTATAGTCAAATGCCTCAATAATGTCTTCCATTGGATAGATAATAAAACTTTGAAGTTATAGTATTAAAATGTTTCATTTAATATATAATATACAATCTTTTATTTTCGAACCCACAACTGTCGTGTTGTGGGTTCGACAATCACACCCCTCTGGGTGCACCAGCCTAGAGAAGAGAACAGTACTCCATATGAGGCCGAACCTGGGTCCTATATAGGGCCACTATAAAATTTAAAGAACAAAGTAAGGCTAATCATTTCAGTTATCCATAATTGTATTTAAAAATATATTATACCTTGATACCTTGTTAATCTGGTAGGTAATATACTCATGATTTATATTATCTATTTAACTGGTAATATTTAAAAGTGAAACTTGTATACGCATGCTTTCTTAAAACAACTTTGGACAACATCTAGTAATTAATTAATCATAAAAAGATAAACCGCTTTCGTATAGCCTAATATAGTATACGGGACAACTAGTTGAGATCTAGTTTAACGTGTTTCTTTATTTACGTATTAGTTAACTATATTTTTTTATGTAGATATGTCCGATGATGATGATTTCACAAATTGCCCTGACAAAATACCTGTCCGATATTTGTTGCTGGGTTTACGGGCGCGAGCGAGCCATCACTATCATACCCCTATCCAGTCATGAACGCTTGAGAACGGCAGTTATAGACTGAATGTATCGATAAATAGAGCACGAACCAAAAGGCCCTGAACCGGCCGTTAAGTCGGAAAAATTCAGGTACCTTGGATCCGTTATGCACGAGTCCGTGGGCGTCGGATAATACCACCGGAATTCAAGGGGTTCATATAAAAGAGTAAACTCCGACCGCTTCTTTTATATGGCAGCGAATGTTGGGCAGCACTATCTCGGCTCACTCAGGAGCTTCACGTCACGAGGTAGTCTTGGAGTTCGTGATGTAGCGGATAAGCTCCAAGAGCCGCTTTCAACGGTATGGCCACGTTGCGCGTCAGCCTAGTCTTGTCTGTCCCTGGAGTTAGACCCCGGAAAACCAAGGAAGCGATGGCTGGATGTTGTGATGCACGTTTGTTTCTAGAGAAATAGAAATTATAAAATAAACTTAAAAAAGTAGCTGTCACCGTGAAAAAAAATAAACAAAACTTTGCACTTAAACACTTAATAATTACCTAGCTAAAGAAATACAGCGATTTTTATTAAAGCACTAGCTCATTGGTCGTTTGAATTTATCATGAAACAAAATGGTGCGAAAAAAATATATTGTGCTAAATGTTAGAAAAAATACAGATTTTAATTTTCATTATTTTTTTCTTAACTTTAAAAAAATGTCGATCATTGGTCCTTGTGGGTTCCTAATGTCATTTCTATTTGCGGAATAATATAACTTTTGAATCACTGCTTAGTATCAAAAGCAGATTATACGGAGGGTGAAAGCGAAAGGAACCTAATGTTAAGACACTGTTCTCCACTTTCCGCTCAATTTCGAGATATTACGTTTATAATGGTGGGCTGGTGGCACTCATCACCGTGCTTTGTCTATAAGAGCGGGCAACTGAAAGCCTAATTCATACATCCCTCGAGTGGAGATCAAACTTACAACTATGGTGGGTATTGTACCCGGCCCGACTTTACCTACTGTACCCCGACTGACTGTATACGGCCTCTTACATAAGCTAAACGTGTTTCTTTTTTTATCAATTTGATAAAGATTATTAAAAATTTAAATTGTATCCACTTAGCTTTTACAAATTATAGAAAGTATTATGGATCAGGTTTAACATGCGTCAATTTTAAATTTGAAGGCAATTTATCACAGTTGTGTGATTAGTACAGAGTTAGAAAACATATATGTTTTCGCTAGCTTTCTCTTTTAACTTCGTAGGTTCGAGCCAGTTTATTTGATAATACATTACAAGACGATTACTATTTACACTTTCTTGAACAACTAACATGTAGTATTAGTAGGTTCATTAAAAAATATACTCATGTTCACCCAATACAGATCCAACGATTACCGTTCACAAACAGAGCAATATTATAGTTTTATGTTCCAATAATATTTGTATATCCC
>DWNA01000790.1:0-18952 GCA_018249835.1 Heliconius besckei | reverse complement strand
TTATAATAATAACTTAAATCTTACATAAGACGTTTTATCTTTCATTTTTACTGTGTCGTGCAGCCAAGTAAATAGAAATGCTTGAACCGAATATATTCGGCGCCATAACCGAATAATTCGGCCGAATCCGAATATTGAAAAAAGACGCCGAATACACCGAATACCGAATACTAAACAAATATTCGGCGCATCTCATCTCATTAGTTATTATCATGTCTTTAGTGACGATCGCAAGCTTAAGACGAATTGATTTACATAAGAATCACCAAAATATGTGAATTCGTTTGTTTAAACGCCACATAGAAACATAAATATGTACACACATTCATAGACCTATGAACACATCGCCCCTTATGCGTCGTGCAAGCAGAGTGAAGAAATGAAAGTAATTCATTCCAGCGAGTGAGAAATGAATTCGCATCTACAGTCAAGAGATGTGCACCACGACCGCCTCTCTCTTCATTGTATACAGATAAACAAAAACTACGCTGCCATGAAGTCAATATAAAATTAAAGTAAAAATTCAATATTTATTCAATGCATTTATTTCACATTACAATTACCATCAATTTATTACAATAATAATTAATTTTCTTCGGCACAAACAGTAGATTCTACCAAAATTGACATTACAATGAAGACCATCCACATAATAAAGTATAAGTTTATACAAAATGCATATCTATAGCTATAGCTATAGTGCTAGTTTAGAATCAATTTACAATGCGTAAATTAAGGTACACTTTATAAACTCACAATCAAAGTTTATTATGTTCATCAAGTTTCTTCTTTAAGAAATAATACAATAGGAATTTTATAAATTAGGTTATTGTTTTTCTTTTTTTTACAGAATTATTGTGAAAACTTTACAATTTATAATATTGTTATTATTTTATTTTATTTTAAATTAAATATCAGATAGAAGATTCTACTTTCATAATCATAAGTTTAAAAAAAGTAAACTCACATTATATGAGGAGGTACATAAGGTTACATATACATAAGTAAGTTAAATAGCTAAATGTTTTTAATTTCATTTCTGAAAGGTAGTTAGGTCAGTATAGGATGAGTTTGGGGTGTTATGTCGGTTACCTCCGCGTGGAGCACCCTGGGCGACGGGACAGGCAGCAGCATCACAGTCTCGGCTAATAAACCCACACGCGGGAATGCGCTTTGTATTGTAAGTTGTCCCGAAAACAACAACATATACGTCCAAAAGGAGTTCTTAAGATATAGTTTTTTATTGTTTACTTACCGGGTGTAAACTGTATGTCATTTAAATTTAGTGGTTTTTTTTTTCATTTTATAATACACAACACTCATTCCGCACCATAAAACTATATTAACTAATAAAAAATAAATAATAACTGGCAAATAAACATATCGTACAGAACACACATGGACACACATTGAACGAAATAAAATACGAATCTAAAAATATCACATACCAATGTATGAACATAAATCAGGAACATAAAATTAACATACAAAAGTGTGAAACAACACTCAAAAACCTGACAAAAAAGACAAGGCACTTTTAATTGAAAATCCAATATTCATCAGGCTGGACACTGTCTAAGGAACTCTGAATCAAAATAAATAATGGTGACCGTCATATCATCCCGGAACATTCTACTGACGTCGGGAGATAAGCTCAACAAGTGTGCCAGCCTCGAATGATCCACGCCATACTCAGTCCCGCCAATAGCGTGCCTTATCAAATGAGTTGCAGCATTTCTGTCCTTAGGTTTTATTTTCAAACTCTCCTTTCTATGTAACAAAAGCTCATTTATATCACCAAGTTGAATATTCTTCTTTGGCAGCTTGAGGGGATTGAAAAACACTTTGCCCTTCATATGTTCACCGATTAGTTTGACGGCTTGAATCGGCGTCATCATATCCCACAGGCCATCCGAGGCTATTATTAGAAACTTGTCTTTTGGTGTTAATCTGTGATAAAAAATGTCCGGCCTGGCAGTGAGGTACGGTGGGGTGTAGTAATTTGCCGGGATGGCTTTCTGCCCAATCAATGGCACCACAACTTGCGATAAAACGTCAGATTTCCATTTGTATCTATAGTCACCCATACTACGCAAGGGTGCCAGTTCACCAAGAAGCCTGTCCCTTCTAATAACAGTTTTTCGCTCCTCATCAGGATGTTCGTTCCAAATTCTTTTAAGCTCATCAAAATTTTCTGTGTTATGTTCCTTAGTTATCTTCTTTGCTATCCATTCGTTCTCGTCGGTCATGGTACCTAGAACGGCATTACAATCACCAACATTAGCCACGTACAAGTGAGGCCCGTCTATATAAGACAGGCAAACGACCGCGCCTGATAACGCCACGGATAATGTCTTTGGATTTACAACTCCATTACTTTCAAATATATCTACAACCTCTCTTGACAAATCACTGTCTAATTGCAAAATCCCTTTTTCTAATGATGACTGAATGTCAACCACATTGTTGGTATTTTCAGACAGATTTTTTAAATAGTAATTAAAACTTTCATCATAGATATGTTTTAAATCTTGAACAATTTCAGACTGAAAAAATAAAATGAATATTATTTCTTTATTTTGTGTTCATGATTATTATAAAATAAATCAGCTTCAGGCTGTATCCGACACACAGCAGGGTAGGCAGAGGGAACCTCATCACTCCGTTATCCACTTTCCGACGAATTCTGGAGGCATTGCGTGTTGTTGGCGGAACTCAACGCCGCGCTTTGCCTCGACACCAAAGCGAAGAAATGAGAAGATAAATTTATTTCGAGTGGGGATCAAACCCACGACCACCAAAAATTTTGCAGCACACTTTGTGCCTCTGCGCCACGTCTGGCGTCATGATGATTAATGTATTATATATTTTTAAATTTAGTCAAAACTTACTCTATCATTATAAGTCTCTACTAGTAATTCACGAGGTTCTTGTTTCATATATTTTTCTAATTTATTCAAAGGTAAAAGTGCAGCAGCTATATACTTGAAAAGTCTTTTAGATATCACTTGTGCACAAGCAGGGCCTCCGTGACCATCAAATACTCCCATAAGAAATCCTGAAATGTATAATGTTGTTTGTTGTAATTTACTTTTATTTAATATCAAAAAATAAAGTTTCATCCAATTCAATAAAAATAAAAAAAAGTATTGATATATTTTTTAATTTATGAACTGATTTAAATGAAATGTAGGGACACAATATTATATTAATGTTTATGTACTTAAAAAAAAGAGAGAGAGATCGTAGTGGCGCAACGGCACAAGGGTGTGACTGTAACGCGACGGTTGTGGGTTCGATCCCCATTCGAAGAAGTGTTATATTTATTTACGTTTATATTTCCATTTATTCGCTCTGGTGTCGAGGCAAAGCGCGGCGCAATGCCTCCAGAATCCGACAGAAAGTGGGGAACGGAGTGTCTTAACACTAGGTTACGTATGCCTAACCTGCTGTGTGCGGAATACAGCGTGAAGCTGATGTATTTATATATTATTATATAATTATATGTGTGTGTGCATGCTTTGCCGATTGCGTTAGGTATTTGAATTAGGTACTACACACATAATATACCTACAATGGTGACCCTCGGGGTTTGTCTCGGACGAATGTCTCTACAATCACGTCGGCGTGATTGTAGAGACATTCGTCATATCAAAGGTAGCGATAATACTGTAGCGGATGCTCTTTCTAGAATTGAAACAGTAAGCTGTCCCATGGTACTCGATTTCGTGGAATTAGCAGACAGTCAGTACGCCGACTAGTACTTAATGCAAGCTTTGAACGTATCAGATTGCAATTTACAGTTTAAACAAATGACACTTCCGGCCTGTGATAAGCATATTTATTGTGAAATTGTCTAAGGGGCAAGAACTTAACCAAAATATATTTATAAGCTACGCTCGACGGCAATAAGATATTGTAATATATATATATAAGTATAATATGAGAATAAATGAATTCTGAAACCGTAAACCGTAACTTGTTTACCATGTCAACGAGTAAAAATTACAATTCATAGAGTGTCAGGTATAGGAACATTCGAGAAAGTTGACCATTTTCGGCGTCTACACATAGACATAGCATTTATAGATTGTTTCACAGGGTGGCCTGAGGTGATACCTATGCAAAGCATCACTGCGGAGACTGTAGCTAAAGTAGTATTTGAGAGTTGGATCTCTCATTTTGGATGTTCTTTGAAACTTACAAGTAACCAAGGCAGACAATTTGAGAGTAACTTGTTTACAAAGTTAATGAAGTATTTATACATAAAATATGCACATCACCTTATCATTCTCAGATTAATGGCATAATTGAATGTCAGCATAGACCACTAAAAGTGGCTTTGATGGTACGGTTTGATAAATCCAACGGTTTGATAAACCCAAATCCTCGCTAAGGAAAACAGATATATTCCTAGTAATCAGGGAGGCTATTTATTATATATGTAACATAAATAAAACCATTGTTTTAAACAATCATATAATAACAATTTTAATACCTGGTGTCATCTTGCATTGTGCTTCGCATCGAGTATCTTCAATTGGGTTGTTAGATGGTAATTGGTTAGAATCATAGGACTTGACTGAGCCATAAACAAAGTCCTTGTTAAATTCATTTTTACGAAGTATGGCAGTGACCTAAAATATATTATACAGTGTTATATTATAAATATGTGTTAAATTATAAATAAAATTCTTTTATAACTTTTAATATATACATTAGGGTTGGCCAAAAAAATTTTGTTTTAATTATAGTGAAAATAATGTTCTGGACTCCAAAAAAATATGTATGCTAAAAGGGCAGCTCTTAATTTTTATATTAAGAGGATTTTCGCTTTTCCATATAATTAACAAGAAGAATTTTGTATTTTTCATTTGGAACTTTGTGGCGATTAAACTAAAAGTATCAATGTAAAAGCCAATATATATTCTTGTAGGAAATTAAACAAACTACAAAAAAGGTTTAATAAATAACTACGGTCTAGTAAATCTTTTTTTTACTTTGTTTAATTTCTATTTTGTAGTTTGTTTAATTTATAGCCATAGAATTTGAGAACTCTGTAGACTCAAATATAAGTATTATATTTTCAGTTTCGAAATATTTTTTTCTCTTAAAAAATATGGTAAATTCAATAAGAAATAATAAATATAAGTTACTCTTTTACAGAAACATATATACTCACTTCTTGTGGTGATAAAAGTACTTCAACACCATCCTTTTGAGCTTCTGATGAAGTGTACGAAGAGTGGAAACATCGGGAACCCGAGGAAGTATAGTTAAGAAATGCGCGGTCATCTGATACGTAACTCTTACACCATTTATTGAACAATTTTTGCTTGAAGCTATTATCTACTTTTGAACATGTGTTAATAATTACATTTAGAATAGAATAATTCATGTTTAGACCAGGAATAAACCGGGCATGTTACGCAATCACAGAAAAAATCAATTTTTTTATTTGTTTAATAGCTTAATATTTGATTTTAAATTTACTTTAGCTGTTTAAATTTATCTTATTACATCTTTTTTGTAATGTTAGCCTTTTGTTACAGTACATAAAAAAACGCTGTTTTTATATATATATATATCCTATTCATATATATTTTCTGTATTCTGTTTTAGTCCGTGCATTGAATAATTTCTATTTTCTAAAAAGCCACAAATGACATACCACAGACTAGACATGGGCGTTACGTAGCGTCACTAGTTTCAGAAACTGATTACAAGCCAAATCACGGCATAACTAGTTTCGGGCTGTCGTCGAAACTAGTGATTGTGGTGATTCGGAGCTACGCGGTTATTCGAGACTACGCACATGTTTCGTTTTGGTTATGTGTCTGTACACATAACCATTATTTCACATAAGTAGTTGCTTGAAGTAAGCAGTAAGCCCTAATAAAGTTACATCGACACTAGCACAGTTGTATCTCGCTCTATTATAGTACGTGCCGCAAGAAAAAAACAGACGAGAATAGGCGAATTTGATTGAAACGCTACAAACATCCTACTTTTTTTGTATTATACACCCAATGAAACGAAAAAGCAATTCTAAAATATAAATGCAGAAGTTAAACTATAAATATTTTTTATGATAAAACCATACTATTGTTAATAGCTACATTAACACTTATATAGTTGCATCTTGCTCTATTTTAGTACGTTCAGCAAGAAAAAAGAGACAGTAGTAGTTTAATATATATGCATTAATCCAATTTGATCGATTATTATTTTATATCGATAATTAAAACAAAACACTGCCTCGACACCAGAGCGAAGAAATGAAAATATAAATGTAAATAAATATTTAATTTCCTCGATTGGGGATCGAACCCGCAACCGTCGCGTTACAGTCCTTATGCCGCTGCGCCACAACGGCCTCTACAAATGATATAAATAAAAATATTTATTAGAATCATAGGCACGCAGCACATATGAATTGTTGACCAGTTCCGAGTTTTTTTGCTATACGTGTTTATTATTTATTAAAAGAAGTTCGGTTACAATCGCTTGTGACGTTCATTCACACTTGTATATCCCAAGCACATTGGGATTTTTTTTGCGATCTACTAAGACTACTACTACAGTTATTATTTTATTTAATTCATTAATTAAGAATCAATTAGAATATTGTTCAACTGTCTGGAATCCATAATATGAAACACATAAAAACTGATTAGAACGAATTCAAAAAAAGTTTTTAAAAATGTTCCCTTTAAAGATCACGGAGTACGATGGCTTATTAAAATATTATAATATGTTAAAATATCCCATCGCAGAATCCTTGTAAACTACACTAATTAGTGCCTTGATTGTTCAAAGATTTTAGGTGAACTTAATATTATTACCCTTAGATTGAATGCAAGATTATGTACCCAAAATTTCAAAACCAGGTTCGCTACAAAAAATTGAGACCTAAATCCACCACTTAATAGAACTTTGAATGTTGATAATAAATTAGCGCAAAAATCTGAATTTGATGTTTTTAATGACTCGTTTCGTTTGTATAAAGCTCAACAGAAAAAATATTTAATATACGTAATGAAGAATCCATAACTGAGCTTACAATTTTTATAACTTTTTTTTAAGATCTTAAATTTTAGTTTTTATTTTGTTATTTTTTTTTGTTTAATAAATAAATGAGCTTCACGCTATTTCCCACACACAGCAGGGTAGGCAGAGGGAACCTAGTGTAACACTCCGTTCCCCACTTTCAGCTGAATTATGGAGGCATTGCGTGTTGAGTGGCAGAACTCAACTCCGCGCTTTGCCTCTACACCAGAGCGAAGAAATGAAAATATACATTTAAATAAATGTTTCATCTCCTCGAGTGGGGATCGAACCCATAACCAGCTGGTTTAACCTCAAGTTTGGTCTCAAGTTTCATCCAATTATTTCATCAAATAAACCTTATAACTTTGTCATTACGTGTCAGTTTCGCTTTTATGTTTTCTTTTGTATTTTTAAATTTCTTTTTCCATTCTGTAAGTGTAAAATTATTCCCCCTTTTTGTATGCATCTTGTGTGTTAAAAATTTTTTCCGCATAATTTGGAATTTTAATTTCACTCCGTAATTAAATATATCAAATATTATGAAATAGCGATCAGCGAAAAGACTGTATAAAATTCTGTATATATATAATAAAGTGTATATACATAATTGTATATAAAATAAATTAATAAATAATTACATTTTAGTAGCAAGATATTATAATTTAACCTAAAACGTTTTCGTAATCATAACTATAAAAGAAATCGTATTAAACTTACAAATGTTATGAAGCATTTGTAACAAGTTACAGAAATAACCAGTTTTTAAAACTAGCTGTATGCGTGTGTCCAAAACTAGGGATCACCGATTATGCTTAAAAGACGTTACGGCCCATGTCTACCACAGACTATAGAATTTTGAATGTACAAATTAAATTATTAATACAATTTGAAACTACAGATAGTAAACCGTTGTCACAGCTTATATTTCAGTTTTGCTTCTCTGGTAAAGAATAAGATTGAATTTTAATTAATTTTCGTGTTTTATTACCTCACTCCAAAGCACCAATAACGACCAGTTTTTCAATACTCATAAATCTTATGTCTCTCATGTTTATTTATACCTTAATGGTAAAATATTTTAGCCATACAATCAATATTGATCATTCAGTATTATAAAATTTTTTTGTAAAATTAATAATAAAAAATCTATATTACGCTTTTATTAAAGTAATAACTTCTTATGGGAGGGCGGAGCCCTAGCCATCGATGGCTTAGACCCTAGTCCCACCCTCGGAAGAGTGTTTTTTAATATTTTTTATAACTATTTATTTTTATAAATGTAAAATTTATTTCTCTTATGTAATAAAAGCATATATTGATTGTGAAAAATATGAAATAAGTTTTTTTCTCACACTTACAGCATAGGATCATTTAACATAAATAAGCTTTTGAAATACCGTGCCATTATATTCAGATATAAGTATTTCTTAACGTTATTTTTATTAAAAGACAAATATCGATAGTTATATCACAATTTAGATTAGCAATGGCAACACTTATTACAACCAGAATATGGCACTTGTACATAAAAAGAAAGAGAACGCATGCGCAATACGCATGTCGAATTCGTCATTCATCTTCGTTCATCGCTGTGGCCGACATTTCAGAATTATCAATCTTGACCTGTTAAATTTTGCCTACGAACAACAATATTTAATACAAAATGCCGTTCCAAGTATTAACTATAGAGCCGCAAAATGAACTGAAGTTCAAAGGTAAGTGATTTTCAATCTGTACTTAGAAAACTGCAGCCGCCGCATTACAACTTGGGCAGTATAGGTCGTGTTAACTGCTGACAAATGGAGTTTCTATTTCCAGATATCGGCATTTTGTCAGGGTGCGGTTTTATATATTCCCACTTCTTATCATTTAAATGTGACATATAATGGATGATACTCATAATATACGACCGTTAAGACTTATTAAAGCACTACACACTTTTCGATACGGAAAATATTCTACTACCCCAATTAGGTTCACTTCTACTTCCAACGTATTGACCTATAGTACTGTGATGCTACTGCTTAGCATGGATATAATGATACATCCATAATTCAAATATTTTACATATTCTGTTTCACTATTTATTAGATTGTATAATTTCATTTGTCTTTATCATTTTTACTTGTCATTATTGCAATATTCATGCAATGACAGATTAATTATATTGTGATACTTTCTAGTCCTATGTTATTATGTTATTTTAATGATTGTTATCATTGCAAAAGTAAATTTTCTATTTTTAAATGACTTGGAGATTAGACATATAATATTAATATTGTTGAGTTGTCAAGAAAAAAAATATACTAGATTTTTATCAAATTAAATTCATGAAATATTAAAGATATCATTTAATTTTTATTTTCTACATCCTAAGAACATTTCAATTGTGAAAATGATCTACATTATTTAAAAAAATAAATTGAAAATAGTACACATTGGTACAAATAAAATATACATAATGTTAATAACAATATGTTAATGTCTTCTGTTTTACCCTACTATATGTATATAAATTGATTGTCTATGCACTATTTCTATTGAACAACTAATATAAGTTATGTACTAATAGTGTATTAAAAAATGTTGCAGAAAATTTGCCATGTCAATATTATGAGACTAACTTTCTTGAATGGTTCTTCAATGTGATTAAATTAAAAATTTTTTTGAATTTTAAATAGAAATTTATGTTGAATTTCAAATACCAATGTTCATATCTGCCTGTGTGGGCAGCCACTGTCCCCCTTTAAAATTTTTAAAAATCAAATAAAAAAAATCTGTTGTACCCAGTTTGTGTTGTATGTGTATCCAACATATAACTGGCTAGGCACAGGGAACCTAGTATTAAGACACTTCTTTCTCCACTTTCCCCCGAATTTTGCCTGGCATTGCATGTTGAGTAATGGAACTCAATGCTTTTGCCTTAGTTTAACTTGTAAGTAAGTAACTTATACATATTTGTATATTTTTCATGACAAAGCATTTGAGATCCAATAATGACCATATCTCTAAGCCATATGGCTTGCTATATAAAATATAAAGAATTAATTTCAATGAAACCCAAAATACGATTATATATGATGATAATATAATTTTTGTGTATATTATTCAATATATTTCTTTAAATGTTTAACTTCTATTAATACCGCTTATATTGGTGACAATTACTACAATTCGTATAGTCGTTGCGCGCCACTCGTCTCAATTACATTACTATATGTATGTATTATTTTTTCTTTAGCTTCACGCTGTATCCCACAAGCAGCAGAGTAGGCAGACGGAACCTAGTGTTAAGACACTCCGTTCCCCATTTTAGCCGAATTCTGGAGGCATTGCGTGTTGAGTGGCGGAGCTCAACGTCGCGCCTTTGCCTCGACACGAGAGCGAAGTAATCAAAATATTACATATATATACATTTCGTCGAGTGGGCATCGAACTTACAACCAGTCGTGTTTCCAGTCGCACGCCTGTGCCTCTGCATCACAACTTGTGGCTTCGTTGTTCCATGTGGAATATACTTTTGCAAATTAGGAAAAACTATCTGAATTATTTTATGTAGCTACATGACAACACCCGTTCAAAAACGAGACCTCTAACTCAAACCAATCAAAATTTATGACAATTGCTTAAAGATATGGTCATTATTATTGAATTTTTTAGTTGACTTTTCAGGATTGTTTGAGCAGGGCTACACAACCTACATGAAGTTGACGAATCCCTCAGAACATACCGTCTTGTTTAAGATCAAGACCACAGCCCCAAAGAAATATTGTGTTCGTCCCAACTCTGGTGTGCTCGATCCTAATTCTAAAGTTGACATAGCTAGTAAGTGGTTTTTATTTACATTAGCAATTTTTTATATTTTAAATGAAACTCTTGAATTGAATTAGTCACATCTATTTCATTTAAAAAGTAAATGATAATTTATTCACATTTAAATGTATCCAGTCATATCTTTCACAAAATATATATTGCATGTTTTATTTACTGCAATTTGCAGTTACACCACAGGCCGTTCATGTGGACTCCAATGAGAAACACAAACACAAATTCATGGTGCAAAGTGTTATTGCTCCAGAAGGAAAAACTAATATAGATCAAGTGGTATGTTTTTTTTTCATATATTTTTGATTCTTTCTCTTTGCGTGGCTTAAAAGTATTATGTATTGCGAATGTCAATTAAGTTAATATATGAAACTTTTAAGCACATGTTATTTAAAAATATAACAATAAAACGAATGTAAACTTTTTCGTACTGTTTCGAATATATTAGAAAGCAATGTAAACTTATATATTGAAACATTAGTATTTTGTGTACTGAAAAGATGTACATATTTCATTGAATTGAGTGCACACACTCACTCAACAAAAAGCAATTTAATCTTTTATTAATTTATTTTATCATTCATTCATTCATTATATATATATATAATAGTTGTGGCTGGTCTGTATTGAATTTCACAACAACATTGCATGTCGTTTGTTTTGCAGTGGAAGGAAATAAGTCAGGATCAGCTAATGGACTACAAACTGAAATGTGTATTTGAAACACCGAGAGGAACAAATCTTAATGTATGTTTATTATATTCTAGTATTATTTAAACATTTAAATTACCATTGGTAGTTCTTATATTAATATGAAGCAAACTCATACCTACAGTTGCTGTGGTCCTTTATGTTAAAGAATGATTGTTTGTTTCTCTTTACTAAGACCAGGGCAATTTTAATTACATTATAAACATAATTATATATAATAAAAATAATAGGTATCTATGCTTATTTTTTTGTTATTTTTACTAAATATAACTGAGAGCATCATAACTTTATTTCTTAAAATATAATAAATTATGATTGAAATGCAACTCATATTTCCATTTTATTTAGTTTGACAAAGCATATTCATGTGTTGCTTTGTGTGCTACATATATTTATGTATGCACATATTTATGTGTCATCATTTTTATTATCATGGACTGTATTAAATTGGGTTCTCAATTTTACATACCATGTATGTAAATATGTTAAAAGATTAAATGAGTATACGAATTTGATCATTCGGGGAAACTTAATCCATTTGCTGAAATAATTCAGTGAATGAATACTAAAGAAGAATGATTTCTAAGTTGATACTTTCTAACTACATAAAAAATTTGGGAGATGCGTGAATATAAAGAAAATAAATAAATAATGCAATACATTTTAGTAATTATAGTTTTACTTACATTACGAAAGGATTCCGGCGATACTGTCGCTCAGAATGAAATCTCCAAGAAACGAGTAGCAGTCGCCGCAGCGGAAGACTCAAAGTCACCATCAAAGGTATGTCTACAACTTCAAACCAACTTTAAGTAACTTCAACTAACTTGTGAAATTCATGAACACTTAATATGTAGTGCTAGTGCGCTTTTTCGAGTTTTATTTGCTCGAAGTAATCAAAATTTAATCATTTATACTATAATCTCCATCAAACGAAAATGTATCTCGGTAGGAGAGTTCATGACATTTGTAATATTTAATCATGACATCGATCGCTATCACCCTGAAACTATTGTTCTAGTTATCACGGGCCGGAAGTACTCGTCAAATATACAAATAGCTTTTATGAATATTTGTTATATAGAAATGAAATTTTTCGTCTTATTATTATTTTTTATATGTAAATTGAGGTGATGTGAATGTACGTACGTTTATTACATATATCCTTGTTATTGCCCCCATAATATAGTATTTCCGACTGGTGAAGTACCATAATGCGACTCCCCCCGAGCATGGGTTGATATCCAGTATGTGCCCTCATTAAAGATAAATTATGTTTAGTGAAATGTTACGAATTCGAACACAAAAGTAAGTCCGAGCTTGGCATGTTACATATATATTCCAGGATGCTGTAGAAGGTCTCCAGAATGACGCTAAGAGGAAGGATGATGACCTCGCAACGGGAGCATTGAATGCAAAAACGGTACTACCATTTGTTCCACAACTTACCGTAGACCATTATAGTGTTTTATACTCATTTATTTACACATATTCAACATCTTTCCTCTGATTATTTATATGTAACAGACGAGTATGAAATATTGATTATTTATGATGTATTATATAAATATATGTAATGTGTGTATGCAATATAATTATCACTTTTTCTTAAATATGTTTAATATTTATATTAAAAGATAAAAAACAATACAACAATAAAAGCTAACGAAATATTTTATATAAATGTAGTATATTTTAACAAGAATAATACGTACATAATATGTAAGTGCAGTGTTTTAACACAACACAGTGAATGTCAAAGTATACAAGTAGTATAGGAGCACAGTCCGTTATCTTTAGGAGTCATCCATGAATGACGTCACACGTTAAGTTGGGTAAAGGAGAGTGCTGCTAAGCTTCGTGATAACAGATTTCAAACTTCCGCAATTATACACACATAAATGCGGAAATTCTGTTATAATTTAATCATTTAGGGGTGTAAAATTGAAAAATGTGTGACATCACACTAGTTAAGGGGCCCCAGCATTGACTCCTCTTAGTCCTCTTAGAGGTGGAGATAATGAAATTCGTGTGACGTAATTTTTTGGGTGGCCCCTTAGTTATACAGTATAAGTATTTAATTTATATGTCGTACACTCTGCCTGCCAGCCATTAGATACTTTAGGTGCATGTTCGTTATTATTTGCATATACTTAACGTGCCGGTTGAGTATGATCTATCTGTATTTTTTTTATTTTTTTTTTCATTTATATTTCCAGACCGCTTTCCCAAAATCTGAAAACCTCGAAAGCGATTTGCAAAAGGCGACGAATGAGGTCATTCATTTGAGGGAGGAAGAAAGCAAATTAAGACATGAAAATCTGCGATTAAAAGTGAGTCTCTTGGGTTACGTTTTCATACATCGCCATCGAGGGGGTTGATTTGCAAATACGTCGACTTTTGCCACTTGCTTGCACTCGATGTAAGTGGTGTTTTGCCGTTCGTGTACTGGCTACTACAGTGTGTTAACTCTGTGTAATGTATCACACTCAGTCAGCTCATAATTATCTCAAGTATCGATAGAAATGTAGCTATTTCATAATTGAATTGAAAATTTCAAATAATATATATTTTTTCTCTCCATTTGGCATATTAGGTAACGCCTAACGCCATAAAATTGACATTATGCGGAGTTTACACTGTAAATGTATATATAAATAAACGTCGCATGTCCTCTATCCGTGTATTATCTCATACATTTGGTGTATTTTAAATAATGTATGGTATATAAATGTGCACGCCATTGTCTGTCCTGCATGTATCACATCCTTATTATTTACTATTGTTTCAGTATATATTGTTATATGTACAGACACACATATTGGACACACTTCAACATATTTATAAAACTCATTTTTATTATTAAATCTTATAGCAATATTTTTTTATTTACCATAATATCATCAATTGTTATTTATCACAATCATATCATACTTATCATTATATTATTACCATACCAATTTATAATACATACTTCGGCTATTTCAAATAACATGAAAGCCTTGATCTATGATAAAGGCACCTATGATGAAAGTTAAACATAAAAAAGGCATTGATAAATTAATGGCTCAAATTATTTTATTACATAACTTACTCAAATATCTAATAATGTAATTAAAATAGTTCTCTGACTCTAACTGACTCTAACTAACTCAAACTGAAAGCGATATTTTTTTTCCTATACATATTCCAGATTCGAAATGCTACATCCTTAACATCTATAATAAATATCTTTTAAAATAGTAGTAGGAGCATTTCCCATTGTAAAATAATAAGTATTGTATTTTTAAAATAGGAAGGAAATAAGTGGTAGAGAAAATAAAAAATAACGGAAATTTTATGACATATATATTATTTATAGGGGAATTATGTGAAGGTGTTAATTTTCCTTGTTAAATAACTAATTATTTCCTTATATTTAAATATTATATTTAGTACCAAAATTAGATTTGATACTACCGTTTGCCCGTTGCTCTTTTTGCTCTATTGTAAACAACCTATTTACTGATATTTATACCATTAACGAAGAAAAATAAAGATATATTATATAGTTTTGCTAATATAATGCTTAGCGAATTGTTATTATTATTTTTGTATTTTTATATAATATGAATACCAGAATATTTATTGTCTAAGAAAAACGTAGTCATTATTGCACACTATAATTGTGAGTTCAAATCTCACTTCGATAATAATAGTTGTATTTAAAACATAATTTCCTTGGTTAAGTGGAGAATGCTGTAACAAATTTTCTATTCTCCAAAATACAAGAGAAATGTAAAAAGAAACCTAAAACCATAGCTTATGGGTTCATCTGTGAAAAAGCGATAAAATTTTATTACCACCCATCGAGACTACTTTGGGTATCAGAGACATTACGTCTAACAGCATTACGTAACCTATCGTTGTATTTCATTTTATATTTTACGCGATCGCTACCGACTATCGATCAATGAGTCACTAGTAGACTATTGTGGAACAACAACTCTAAAACAGTACAGACGTTGTTTTTAAATATTTAAAATTTTGCATTGCTTATATTATATATTTCGTATAATACGTCTCGAACACATTGTACTATGCTTGGCGATGGTGGTCCTATATGTGGCTGGCGCGAAGCTTTTTGTGTGAATTGTACACACGTCTATCTATTTAGGTCAGTGTACTGGTTCTACTTGAGACGCAGCCAAATGAAAATGGCGTTACTTTTTAAATTATTATCTGGATCTTTTGTTTTTTTTTAATTTAATGCAAGATCCGGATTTTTTTAATGGCCTCCACAGAAGAACAACACACGAAAACAGAGAATCATCATAGATCCATCAAATGCCATCTGCATTTAAAAAAAATGTTTTATGGAAGTTATGGTTGCTTCTTGCTCTGCTTTGCGATCAATTACTTTCCTACCTAGTATTAACTATACTACTATATACATACACAATAAGGCAAATGGCAACGGGTCAACGTTAGATTAAGTCAGCAATAAATTATAGCAACAATATGCAAAAAAAAAGTCAATCCATTCCATCCATCATTGAAAATATAAAAATTCGCTTGCGCGCTCACAGCTTATTAAACGAAGCGTCGACGGGCCATCTTTTTTTTATTTTCAACACATTAAAATTGATTTTTGACATCTATATGTAAGTTGAATTATAATTGAATTATATTTATTTTGACGTTATAGTTATCTGCTTAGTAGTATAACTAATTGGAATGTGGAAACTTAATTGGATTGTGTGCTATTTTTTAAACCTGTAATGTTTTTGAATTTTATATTTCTGTTAGTTTCCCTAATAAATATAAATAAATAAATAAATAAATATACATTGTACTCTAAAATGTGGTAACTATAGTAACCACTACATGGGATTTGCTAATTTTAGTTACTTTTGGCAATAATCAGTTTCTTTAGTCCAGTGCCCGTCAATATAGAACTTAGAACTATTACATGCGAATAAAGAAGTAAACTTCAATTATAATGATAATTAATTAATATTCAGTAATTTAGGGATGCCGCTAAATGTGACTATCAAATCCACACACAATTCCATAGCTTTGCTTTGTACGACATCGTAGTTTTGTCGTATGTGTTCAGTCGATATTCAGTATAGGGTTCTAATTTTTGCAAAATGATTTATGTAAAATAATATTTTCTTATTGCTATTAGGTATTTTTTGCTTGAATGGCTGGAACTGTACAATGGAGCAGAAAAATCTAGGAGTAAAATATTGAAATGAAATAAAATTTAACTTGTCGTCAATTGGAATTAAGAACAAGTGAATCAAAGTCAGTCGCGGCACACGGCACACGATTACAAAATCGCGACAGGTTTATGAGTCTGATTCCTGCTCGAGCAAATTAAATATTTAATACTTTCATTTCTTCGGTCTGGTAATGAGACAAAGCGCGGCGTTCTTCAGTTCCGTCAACTCAACACGCAATGCCTCCAAAATTCGGCGGAATGTGAATGTGTGTCGGGGAACGGAAGTGTCTTAGTACGAGGTTTCCAGGTCCCCCTGCCTGCCCTGCTATGTGCGGAATACAGCGTAAAGCTAAAATAAAAAAATATGAGCGAATAAACGGACGTACGCCGTGATCAGTGATCAGAACAAAAACTAAACTATCGTTATGTTGTTTATTAATTACTTATGTAATTAACTTTTACTAACTAGGAAATGCTGAACTGATTCATAGAAATTAAGAATCGAATAGACTAAAACAAATATATGCTATTATATTTTTTTCATATTAATACGTTTTTTATTATAAACCAGCTTGGCGCTAGGGTAAGCAGAGAGAATCCTTGCGTTAAGACATTCCGTACCCCACGATTACATCATAATCGAAATAAAGGAAAAGAACTAATTAGAGTAGGTCAATAAATAGATGTTCTTTTAAAATCGTATGTAATTACATTCAAAATATTTTAAATTCTATAGTATCTATGAGTAGTGCGTTAAACTAAACCTTTAATGATAAAATCAAAAGGTTTAGTTAAAAGATAAAATCAAAACCTATGAAATAAGTATAAATCCACGCATTGTTCAATTTTTATTATTTATATAATCAGAAACACGTGTATTGCATTTCAATTAAGAAACATATAAAAACTGTTTATTTAATTATATAGATACTTCCAAAATTTATTCAAAGAAAACGTCATAATATGTGTAGAGTACCAAATATAAGTGTGTTTTAGATTTTGAACATCAAATTAATTTTTAACGCACCAAATCGTCTATTTTGATTTTTTCATTCAATTATATGGCCAAATTTATCATTTATATGGCCAAATTTATTCTATTTTTGTAAAAAAGTATAAAGCTATGATAAAAGAAAATTTAATGCCTTTCTCTATGACAATATTTAACACGCTTGTTAAGAAAAATATGATTCGTGCTGTCTGAACTATGAAAAGATACAGAAAATCGAGGACATAATACAACCTTAATTTACGTAAATTATCGTAAGCGAGGTATCTAAACAAAACCTTGACTCGTTGAACAAATAGAACATCTTTACTAATTACACTGTTACTGTATATTTCATTTTTGAATAAAAGACAAACATGTTAAAATATTATTATTTATTGTTATTTAAATGTAAAATTATAAAAAAAGACAGGTTAGTAATTAATTATTTAAAGGAAAATTAATTATTTTATGAAAACTTGAGAAGTAAATCTAATCTCAAGAGGGTTCAGTGCCTATATTTTAAAGACAATATCTATTCATTGAAAACAAAAGTTTCAGCCAATCAAATAAAAAAAAACATTTTGTAGCAATTTTGTTGAACGTTATATATGACTTTTTTATTTATGAACTGATTTAAATAAAACACAATAGTGAAAACTGCATTTAAATCGGAAGAGTAGTTTCTGAGATAAGCGTGCACAAACGCACAGACATAACAACAAAAAAAAAATGTTTTGGGTTCTGTTGCCCCCTTAGACACCCTTACATACAATTTAGTCTATTATTGTGTAATTTATAATATATATAGGAATGGATATTATCCATACCTATATTATAAATTCGAAAGTAACTCTGTCTGTCTGTCTGTCTTTTACGCAATCAGGGCCAAATCGCTAATTTAATTGTGATAAAATACTCATATAGAGATACTTGAGGGTCTCGGGATGAACATAGGATACTTTTTTTTCTCATATGTGTAATATTTTCAATATATACCAATATATTTAAATTATTAATTTGACACGCAATTTATTCCGCCATGTTAATAACAATCGTCGCTTCGCGTTGCTAAGCAACGGCTTGCAAAGTTTGTTGTTTTAAGAAAACGTCACCCAAAGTGAGTTTGCTTAATGCATACATGGCGCGCGCCGATATAGATTTGTATACAT